>ML802467.1:81548-114155 GCA_009831015.1 Picea engelmannii
CTTTCTGAATATAACACCTGTGACTGGAGTGACCTCTAGTAACCCTGTTTACCCCTCTTTGGCCTTGGCTATAGTCTAACGGGGTGGTTTAGACCATTAAGCCTCCTCTTCTGGAGCTCCTATTTGGAAAGGGACATTACATTTCATGTCTTAAGTTTCTCTTGAACATACAACAAAAAACCATCGTAAGAGACACAACGACTACTCAAGGAATCAACGACCCAGAATTTTCCCGAATCCCTAGAGAAGTTCAGCATCGGCGAAATCTTAAGGTGACGACAATCATTTAGAGAAGTCAAAGTAGTCGATTATCGACCTTCGTTGGCGTCAGACGATAGTAGTATTTCTATCTTATGAACAGCCTCGGAAAGGATTTCGCCGAAAGCCGACCTTTTCAGGTTCAACAGAAAAATGCGATTATATGCGCCATGCATAGATAAAGTGACATTGTTGACCACCGAACTCCCGAAACAAGTTCGATATCGGCGAGGGAGAAGTAATTGTTTCCCTGACATGATAATTACTCCTGTCGCCCGGTATCGGTAGTTGTGGCCTCTAGTATTTTCTCAAATATTTTCGGTGCAAGTGAGAATCCAAGTATGATTCTTATCCAGTAGCCGAATGTCTTTCCATGATTAATTTTTTTTTTCTTTCAATAACCAAAGCCGATAATTCCATGGAAGTATTAATTGATATCAATGATTTTACAAAGAAAAAAATTAATAGACTCACGAAGAAATAACAATGATCCCCAAAAATATAATAATTTGCGTAAAAGACTTGAATAAGAATACATGCTTGATTCACATCCAAAAGAAGCATGATACATTCAAACACCTTATTTTCTTTTTATATACACAATCAAAACTTCTGCCAGGCCTAGTTTACATATGAATAGACAACCCCAATGACTCGGCTAACCGGCCCGGTCGCCGTAAGGTTACAAAATTTTACAAAAGAAGAAAGACAAGGAGATGTTAAGCAACACTTCCAAGAACGCGGAGCAAGAACCCGCCAACTATATGTCTCCTATGCGTTGGTCCTCTCTCAGATTGTCTTTCACACTTTGTGATGTCTTATGTTCCGTTGTCGCTGTCATCCGCTGCACCTCGCACAACTTCACAATCATGTCTTGCGCTTCCCAAAGTCGTCTCTGCAGCCAAACGGTGATTCCTGCGCGACCTTACGACAGGGGTACCCCTTTTTTTTTTCCACCAACTAACATCGCAGTTCTCTATTCTCTTGTTAGAGATCGACTATTGCAAGTTGAGCCTGCTCTAATTGCTGAGCAAAATTTTCGACAGAAGTACCCAACACTTCTGCCCTCCCCTCTCTTATCCTACCTCCTTTGTCAGCGATCCCGACCAACTCTAAACGGTTGGTAAGTATCACAGACTCCTCAAGGGTTGGACGTGCACTCAGTTCGGCCTTGGGGAAATCCTCCTCTCCTTCCCAAGCTTTCTTCCTAGGCCTTCCTCTTCTCCGCGGTTTCGGGCCCGAAGAAGGCACAATCTCCAGCATGGCTCTTTCGAACGTATCTGTGACCACCCCTAGCTCCTCTGTGGACGCTGACAATGCCTCAGGGTAGATACCTGTACCTCTCGTTAGAGTCTCAAGTACACAAGAAGCCAACAAGAAAGAGTCCCATACACGCTGGGGCTGAGACCTGGCACTCTGGCTGCCTCGCAGACCTCATCCTGTGTTTGAAGGGGATCCTATAATTTAAAAAAGTGTAAGGAACTCAAGGCGTCCATGAATGATAAAGTATTTCTGAATAGGACGTCACCAAGACGAACTTTCCAAACCAGAATTCCAGGGAATACGAACTTGCATATACGTAGAATTTCTCACAAAGCTCCTGGAATTTATAGAGAAATCAAGGAGTGACACTAGGCGTGCCAACATAATATCCGCACCTTGCGAGATGATTTTTGGAAAAATCGACACGCCACAGCTGATCGACGGGTGTGATCCAGAACATAAAGCATCGTCGATCGGGGTTGCAGGAAAACATGTGGTATGATCCTTTCGATCCTTTTGAATTTCTGAACCTCCATTATTGATGAATGATGCTTGGCATGCTTGGTGGTACGGTTTCTGGAGGCATTTAATGACTTTCTCTATACTATATCTGACCTCTTGGAAGCACACACACGCTTAACTTGTCCTCGATGCCCTTTTTTCGAACCCAAAGGTGAAGTAACTACTATGATAATGTATGCATTCATGACTATCATATTTGATTAGCCACACTATGGCATGCTGATGTATTCATTTAAACAAAATAGGAGCGGTAGCTTCATAGGTCACTCAAAGGAAGCGTTTGGGATCGTGTAAGTATTAAAAACGACTAAGACTAGAAAGCTACGCAGGTACATGTTCATCTTTTTGTTTTTTTATGTCTTATCATAGGTTGCTTAATCACTAAACTACTTCTATTTTAACTACAGGAAGAACCTTACCAATTACCGACTAGAGTTTGTCATGTGAACCCACCGAAGAATCGAAAGAAACACCGAAACTAAATCACCGAAGCGATGAAGTATGTCAAGCTCCTCGATATAGGCATCCCCGATATGTTGATCGACCTAAACGAAGTAATCAAGCTCTGCACTCAACAAGATGCGTTATGGGCCGAAGAATGCACAAGGGTCACTAATGCAAAGCCAGGGCAAGTAAAACAGTTTGCAGGACATCCAATCAAAGCCAGAACCATGCTTCAGAAATTAAACTTCAGCCTTGCAAAGTATCGGGCGCACACAACAAACATCAGGGGAATATATGCGGCTCCAATGGAACAACACAGATTTCCATGGGCCAACACTTGTGAAGAACTCTTTATCAGATGGTCTGATTATGAAAGAGCCCACCCTTTTCAAGAAACAACTCAGGTGGATTGTTGAAAGACTGTTAGATGATAATGCCACATAGCGATTTTTTATTAGCTCAAATTGTATTTTACCATTAATTACTGTTAAGACTTTATATTATAAATAGGGACATTGACCGATGGTCAAAGAGGTCGATGGTTGTTGTAAGAATGCTTTTTCTTTTGGTTGTTGATAATAATTTTGAGACTGCTATGAATTAAGAAGCCCTTCTGGACCAAAGACGAGTTATTTTTCATCAGATGTATGTGATTGGAGCTAGAGAAGAATTACTTCCTTTCTTGTTCCATGAATGTTGCAGTGAATGACTAAGAGCAATTAATTCTATTGTCAATTTATCTGGTGCAATGTTTTGATGTTCTTTGCTTTAAAGGATGAAAATAAATTGTTGTGCATCTATGTGATGAATGTCCTAGTAGATGAATTATTTTGCTTACTGTGATCTTGATTACATATGTGTTTCTTTTTCTTTATGCTAAGTAGTTTACCTCAGCTATGTGATGAGTTTCCTGGTAGATGAATTATTTTGCTTGCCATGATCTTGATTACATATACGTTTTCTTTCTGTTAAGTAGTTTTCTCAGACAATAGTCAGATGCTCATTCGGTTAGAGTATTAGTACTAGGCCCTCTAGCATAAGATCGTTGACTGCATGCTCAAGAAGTGGGTTATCCCAAGCTCGACACCTTCCCAATAGTTAAAAAATGTTTTATGTCTTTGTCAAGTTGGTTTATACTGGCTTGCATATCTCGTACCAGCCCCCATCTAAGAGAGAATATAGAGAAGAACTATCCCAATTGAAGGAAGAGCCTTCACCCAAAAATGCAAAAGCTCATCAATAATTTGGCCATATCGTAATATCTGGAGAACCATTCCACTCCAAATGCTGCAGAGTCTAATTGGGCCTCGATGGCGGGTTTGGTTCCTGTTGTTGAGTAAGGGGATTTAGTCCCCATCAACATGTTGTTATGTTCGATTCTAAACATTACTTTTGATATTCTAGAGTTTCTTCAATTCTTTTGGCCTCTTCTAGCTGAGCTCTTAAATTCTTGATGATCTGTTGAGCTTCTTCAGACCCTTGAAGACTTTATTTTTTCTTCATCAATTATTTCTTGAGTGACTTGTTTTCTTCTCTTTCTTTCTTTAGATATTCAATTGCATTGATCAATTGTTCTCTGTAATCAACTTCTTCTTCTTTCAACTGATCCTATAGACCTGCAATAATATGATGTACTTCTTCCGAGAGTTGAGGAATTTTCTTTAGCTTAATCAATTCTTCCTTGAGGAGCTGTTTTTTCTTCTTTTCTTTTCTTAATTGAGTGAAAGCATAGCTAAATTCTGCCTCAATATCCACTTCACTATCTTCTTCTTATGAAATTCTCTAAAATGATGAACATATTTCTTCTTGTTCTATACATGCATATTCTTTGGCATTCTCTAACTCTATAATGGGAGAAAAATAGATATTATGTAGATTATTCCAAAGTTCTTTAGCTAATGAGCACTATCCCACTTTGTCCTTTATTGAATCAGGTAATCCTTCTAAGATAAAATGCAATGCTATTTTGTTGTTCCTTTTCAATTCCTTCTTGGCTACAGTTTTTTGTTTCATTGAAGCATTGTATCTTGTAACAACTTAGTGAAAAAAATCATACCCTTGTTCCTATAAAAATGTTTTCATTCTGTTGCTCCACATCTCATACTTCACACCATTCTGACCATCGAACTGTGGTATTCCATTTCTATACAGACTATTTCTCTCCATGATCTTCCTTCCAATGGTTAAACTTTTTTCTTGAAGGACATGTTGTGATATCAATTGTTGGATTACTGAGAGAGGGGGGGGGGGGGGGGGGGGNGTCCTTTAAAACAAAATGTATATTATTTTACTTATTAAACCATGTTCATCTGTTCATCATCAATATATTACTATATCATAAGAATTAACATTCATCAATGCATAATAAAAAATAACAAACACATCCACACAATTCACAATACACCAATATTTACGTGGAAACCCAATGCGGGATAAAACCACTAAATGATTTTCTTATATGTCAATAATTACATTCAAGGAATCACCAACATCCAATTCTCCAACTACAACTGGAAGGAGGCTCCAAACCCCTAGCTTCTCAGGATACAACCCGAGGGAAGCTCCAACTACCCATTTCTCTGGCTACAACTATAAGGAGGCTACAACCCCCTATGTTCTTCGGCTACAATCGGAAGGTGGATACAACCACCTATCCTTTCCCCGTCCAACCGCCCTGAAATATAAGTGTCAAATGAATGATGAAACCACTGCCACAGTGTCAATGTGAGATATATCACTGTAAGCCTGTACCAATCTATGCATATAACATGTCACAACCTTTACCAACAACTTGTACCATTCTGTACCGATAACCTGTAATCAGCCTATACCAATAACCTGTACCAACATATACCAAATACACCAACAACCTGTACCAATACTCTCCTCAGTATATCATATCTGATAACATGGATCTCATACCCAATATCACAAGAATATCACTCAAACCATGTGCCAACAATGCACATCAATTATGTACATCAACACTATACTAAGATAACCAAAAACATGTATCAATCATGTATCAACAACAAACCAAACTATGCCTCAACAAGACATATCAAGATTATCATGTCCCTCAAGTATGTATCTCATCCATGTACCCAATCATACACATCTACCATATACCAATAACATACACCAAGATAACCAACAAGATACCTCTAACAATACACCACACTCTCCATAAATCAAATACCATAAACCCTCACTTCCACCATGTGCCACAATATCATTGTTATACAACCTCTATCTGTACCAAAAACTTAAGCAACATACCTCAACCAAAATCCCTAAAACATGAACCAATACTAAACTTCAGTAGATTTTTTTCAGATCAACTCTACAACAAGTCCTAAAATTTCAAAAGGGAATCCAACAAATTTACAAGGAAAACCCTCAACTAGATTCATAGATTCATACTAAACATATGAAAACCATACCTTTTTCTTCTTGTAGCATTCTGTTTTCGCGGTTTTGTAGTCGTAATTATGCTTCTGCAAATATGTTGCTGCGATTTTTTCTTCCACACTTTTTCTTCCGCGGTTTTTCGGTCACGGTTTTTTTTCCACACTTTTTCTGTTGTGATTTTTCTGCCACACTTTTCCGGCCGCAATTTTCCTGCCACACTTTTTCTACCACACTTTTCCTGCCATGATTTTTTTGTGCAGTTTTTCTGCCAAACTTTTCTACTGCTATTTTTCTGCCACATTTTTTCAGCCGCACTTTTCTTGCCACGATTGTTTTGCTGCACTTTTTCTACCACACCTTTTCTGCTGCACTTTTCCTGTCACACCTTTTCTGTATCAATAATATCTTCCCAAATAACCTTTCACAAAATAGATATTCAATGATATTCAATAGGTGTTAATGGGAGTGTCTTTATCTCTTGTTTATACTTCCATGTAGCTTCCTCAAGGGGTTACCTTCTAACCAACTTAACCCACTTTCCTTCTTTTAGGGCTAACCCACTTCTAACCACTTGTCCACTTCTAACTTACTTTTCTAAAAATAGTAAATTCTCCATTTCTAGTTGCAACTAATCTTATTATTTAATTAATTTCTTTTGCAACCACTTTGACTTATCCATAAAGAGTAAATTCACCACTTCTTGTTGCAACCAATTTATTATTTAAATAATTTCTCTTTAAAACCACTTTGACTACTTTATTATTTAAATAATTCATCTTTACTCACAACTTCTTGTTGCAACTAACTTTTCTATAATTAGTCAATTCATAACTTCTTTACCCTTAACTAACTTCTTGCTTCAACCACTTTATTATTTAATTTATTTCTTGGCCAACCACTTTGACTATTCAATCTTCTCATCACAACTACTTTACCATAATGACCAAACTCACAACTTCTTGTTGCAACCAATTTACTTTTAATTATTTTCTTAATGCGACAACTATACCTATGATTAAATCCTAGTTACCATCAATTTGACTAGTACACTTCTTCTAGGAGCTTCTAGAATAATTGACTTCTTTGACCTTCTATGGGATTCTAGAGAACTCATGAGGGTTCTCCAACTTCATATGGCCATAACTCTCTAACCATAAGGAGTTATGTTATGTTCCACATATCACCGGAAATGGCATGACATATATTATTTATCTAGAATAGTCCTACCTACAAATTCATTGATCTTAATGCCTCTATACCTCAAACAAACTCAGGTCGCTTACCCATACCTTTGTGCTACTAGAATTCGCTACCAGACTTCTCCAAGGGTTGACATCAATTACAAAGGGTTGACATCAATCTACAATAGCACTCTCCAAGGGCTTACGTCAATGACAACCAACAGTCCAGACCAACTGTCCATCAACCTAAGCCAATTTTCTGACACTGGTTGCAGAGTAAGGATATTCCACCCAACCATAGAAATTGTTGTTCAAAGTCTCAATAGTAGGTCACCTCCAAGCCATGCCTATGAATCCACAAGGACGGGTTCCAGAGAGACACTCAAATTCCCAAACTAGTCAACACTCAAACTCTCATAGATTTCTCAACACACAACAATCCAAAGTACACCAGCTCTCTTCTCTCCATCACGCACCACCCAAAGAAAATGAACCCCCTTCACTGCCATGAAATCCCTCAAGATTCCCACCTCTTTCCAAGGTTCCAGTGAATCTTGTCAAGAATCTCCATACTGGGACTCTCATGATTCACAACTGTGAGCAATGTTTAACACATGGAAATGCACCACAAGCATGCAGACACCAATTCGTGGTTGAAATACACCGACAATCACTACATCCAGCCAACAATGGCTTCTTTTCCAACAATTTGTTTTTCCTTCCCGAGCCAAGATCAAGAATGAATGAGGAATAATGAATGATCAGTAATGAATGAAGAACAAAATGAAGAGTGAACATAATGAAGAGTGTGAACCCCCAAACAACCCAAAGATGGGTTTATTTATTTACTTGGAAATCAAGAACCACATGGCCATCCCCAAGAAGCTTATGTAACCACTTCTCTCAATTAAAACAATTATGGGTAAATAAAATATATTAAAAAGATGTATCTCCTTAAGTACCCTCTCTCGTGGAATCATGGCCCCTTATAAATATTTTCCTTGTCCGTCTAGCAGCCAACAATGTGTTTTATTATTACTAATGATCAAGTATTACATTTCCTAGGCACTCAAAACCCTTTTAATTGTTTAGGCACTCTGTCATTTCATTAAATAAAAAAAATAAATTAGTAATATCAAGACTCAAAATCATGGTATTACATTCCCCTCCCCATTATTTTGGCACTGTCCTCGGTGCATGTACAAAACATAAATTAAAATTTCAAATTTCTTCAAAAAGTCGTGGGTACTCTACCTACGTAGCATATTCATGCTCCCAAGTAGCATCTTCAGGATTGTAGCAGGTCCACTGAACTTTTGCCAGTTCTATGACTCAATTTTGGAGAATTTTGATGTTTTTGTCCAATATGTGCACCAACTGGACCTGAAAGTCTCCTTCTGGTTCCACCTAAATCAAATTCCATTCAATAACATGGTTATGATCATGTACATAATTTTTTAGCAAAGAGACATGAAATACATTATGCACATTCATGGAAGCAGGCGAGGCATGCATGTATACAACTGCCCCTATTATGTCCAATATCTCAAATGGATGACAGAATCTGGCTGCTAGCTTTGTACAACTTCACAACTTTAATGAGATCTTCTTGGGATTCACTTTCAAAAGCATATGCTTTCCCACTTTAAATTATCTAGTTGTCATGTTCTTATCTGCATAACTCTTTTGTCTATCTTATGTTTCCTTCAAATTCTGCTTAATTTTAATCATGTGGCATTCCATATCCTTGAGAAATTCTGGCCCAGGTACTAATTTGTCTATTGGGTTGTACCAACTCATTGGAGTATTTCATTTTCTACCAGAAAAAGATTCAAATGGCCTCATCTTCAATGAATATAGATACCCATTATTATAGGAAAAATCAACCAACTGAAAATAATATTCCCACTTAGATGGCTTATCCCTCACATACATTCTCAACATGTCCTCAATCACTTGGTTGACTCTTTCTTTCTTCCCATCTGATTGTGGATGGTATGTTGTGCTAAAGTTAAGATTTGTACCAAATCCTTTAAATACTCCTCTCCAGAAATTTGAATTAAGTTGTGTATCTTTGTCTAAGACAATTTCCTTAGGTATTCCATACAATCTGGAAATCTCCCTCATGTAAATTTATGAAATATTAGTTGTTGTACGAGTCATTTTACAAGAAAAAAATGAGCATCCTTTGTCGATTTATAAACCGCTACCAATATTGAATCATGTTTCCTTGTTTTCCTCAACAATTTAGTTATGAAATTGATGGTAACCACTTCCCATTTCTTCTCTAGAATTGGTAATGGTTGTAGCAAACCCAATGGGTGTCTATTCTCATCTTTCACTCTCTGACATTCCATACATATAGAAATGGAATCAGCAACATCTTTCTTCATTCCTGGCCAAAAGAATTGGCTTCTTACTGATGCAATTTTTTCCTGGTAACCAGGATGTTTAACATATGGAACATTATTCATTTCTTTCAATACCAAATTCCTAAGTTATTCGGAACTAGGAACATAAATTCTATTTCTATGCATAAGTAATCCATGTTCCTTCATCTCATACTCTTTAATTTTCTATTGTACATTTCCTTGTTGTAAGATTTGTTTTACCTATAGGTAATGCTAATCTTTAACAACAACATCTAAATTTTTTCTCTTCAAATCTAACCAATGCATACTAATGGTTGTAGCATGCATGAGATGTACTCTTCTGCTAAGTGCATCAACAACTTTATTTTATTTTCCTTTGATATATTTGATATCAAAATCATACTCACTTAAAATTTCTAGCCATCTTGTCTTCCTAACATTCAAATTTGGTTGTTAAAAAAAATATTTTATATCACTATGGTCTTTCCTTAATTCAAATATCTTTCCCATGAGATAATCCTTCCACATTTTCAATGCAAGAAATATGGCCGCAAGATCCAAATCATGTGTAGCATAGTTCCTCTCATGTTCTTTAAGCTTTATGGGCTCATAACTAATGAAACGTCCATTTTGAGTGAGGACTCCACCAATTCCTTCCTTGGATGCATCTGTACATACCACAAAATTCTCATTTGGGTCAACAATATTTAAAATATGTACACTAGTAAGTAATTCCTTTAACAAATTAAAATTCTCTTCACACTTTTTTATCCATTCAAACTAAATTCCCTTCTTTTTCAAATAAGTGATGGGATGAGAAATCTTAGAGAACCCTGCTATAAACCTCTTGTAGTATCTAGCTAATCCCATAAAAGATATGATTTATGAAATATTCTTCGGTGTTGGCCATCTTCTAATGGCTTCAATATTTTCTAGATATACTGTTATACCTTCTTCTAAAATAATGTGCCCCAAATAATGGATGTTTTCCTGGTAAAAAGAACACTTACTAAGCGTGGCATACAATTGATGTTCCTTCAACACTTGCAACACCAACCTCAAGTGATGTCTGTGTTCTTCCTATGACTTAGAATAAATAAGTAT
The DNA here is from genome assembly GCA_009831015.1 of Picea engelmannii. Taxonomy (NCBI): domain Eukaryota; kingdom Viridiplantae; phylum Streptophyta; class Pinopsida; order Pinales; family Pinaceae; genus Picea; species Picea engelmannii. The sequence goes on from ML802467.1 coordinate 92,104, forward strand.
GTCATCCAAAAACATAATGACAAACTTATCCATATAATTTATGAATATGTCATTCATTAAGCACATAAAGACAAATGGTGCATTGGTCAGTCCAAATGGAACCACTACAAATTCATAATATTCATACCTAGTTCTAAAGGTTTTCTTACTGATGTATTCTTCCTTGATTCTTACCTAATGGTATCTTGATCTCAAGTCTATCTTTGAAAATATCTTTTCTCCTCTTATATGATCAAAGAGGTCATCAATTATGGGTAGAGGGTATTTGTTCTTTACAGTGGCTTTATTCATCTATTTAAATTCAATACATAGCGTCAATGTTCCATCCTTCTTTTTTACAAAGAGTACTAGTTCTCTCCAAGGTGAAAAACTTCGTCATATGTACCCTTTATTCAACAATTCTTCTAGTTGAATTTGTAATTCTTTTAATTATGGTATAGTCATTTTGTAAGGTGTTTTTGATACCAGGGAAGCTCCTCATACTAAATCAATAGATAAATCATTTTCCCTCTTTGGTGGCAATCCTGGTATTTATTGGAATACATATTCAAACTCTTGCAATACTAGAAAATATTCAAGGCCTATCCCTTTTGCCTTTTTTGGATCTTCCACATGATTTGCATACAATTGTCATCCTTTCTTGAAACATCTCTTCAGTTGTAAGGATGAAATATCCCTTATAGAAATGGGTCTTAGAATTCCTTTAACTCTTGTTTGTTTTCCTTCTTCATCAAGACATGTAAATGTCTTATTATGAAACTATAGGACAACATGATTCTTGTCCAACCGATCCATTCCAATTAGGATATCATAAGATCCTAATGGTATGATATTCAGATCAACAATTGTACTTACTCCATTCAGACTTATTCGAAAACCTTTGGTCATCTCATTGATCCTCCTTTTAGTTTCAGTGGCTAGCTAAAACAAACTTTACTTTTCAAGCTTACTTTTCTCCAAATGTAACATGTCCACTATTTTAGGATCATTGTAACAATGGCTTGCTCCTGAATCAATTAAAATAACAACAAGAATATTAATGATCTTACCTTCTGTTGGAAGCCAGATATTCATGTTGTTTTCATTGATATTTAAGACATAGTTTTAATGAAATAAAACTTTTAATAGTTGCCTCTTTGTGTCCGCGAAGACTTCAATTATGATTTTTGTTTTGAAAAAATCATTTGTTTGGTTGTTTCACTTGTTTTATTTTGTATTATTATATTGTGCTTAATTCTATGACTGGTAAGAATGGAATTAAGGGTTCTTCTTGTAAACCCATTTTGGTGGATCTCTGTAAAAATTCATTTTCCTTGGATGAAATGTCAGCCTCTCTTGTAATTTTTAATCTGACTCAATCAAGACATTGTTACTTCGCGAGAAACTTTAATTGAATCTCACCAAGAATATATAATCATGGTATATAGTTAATTGTTTGCATTTCCATAATTATAATCTCAGTCAAAAAGGGATATTTAGACAATATAACTAAGATTCTTAGGGTAAAGTCCTAAGTTTGAATTAACATATTCAAATATTACTAGAGCCTATTACTATGCTTCATTCTTCATATTATGTTCCTAAGCTAATCGACCATAGATTGAATGCGCTATAAGAAATATGTTTGGTTTATAAGAGTTTAATTCAAATACTAAGTAGAAGGAATTTCCATGTACTTCATTACTCCATAATTTATTTCAATTATCCCTCTTACCTTGGCCAATTTCTCTGAAATACTGTGATATGATTATCATCCACTTTGGGGTTAGTAATTCATGGAACATTATACGACAAACATGGGTCATTCAATTCTAAACCCTTATGTCCTCTGTCATGCAAACGATTTGGAAAATCATCAAGGTTTTAAGTGGATAATCGGTTCGTGTTGACCTCTAATATTCGAGTTCTTCACTACTACTATGGGATGAGGTATGATGACCTATTCTTTTACGATTTTAATGGGTTTCTTTTGATACAAATTTGTTCTTTTTCTTCCCACAAGGGTAGTTTGTTCTCCCTCCAGTTTATTTATGTCTTTTAACTTAGCTACAGAACCCATCGCTCCTATAGCAAGGGAAGAACCGAATGGCCCTGAGGTTTTACATACCCGTAATTGTATAACAGAGACATGATTTTGTGGGATGAATTATGAGCAAACGGTTATGAATTTGACAAAACCGTTAAAAACCCATCTCCAAAACAGGGTCATTTACCTTCCATACATGCAGTGTCTTCTGAAACAAAATTATTTCATAGATACATCCCATTTTGTGAAGAACAGTATTTCAGAAATTCTGTTTCGATGGAGGTAAGGGGTTCTTTCACTTTTCTCAGAGATCTTTTTTTCGGGATGGATTCTGACCAAACGAAAAATAATTTGACAAAACCCTCAGAAACCCATCGTAAATGAACCCTTTTATCTCTCACGTGGACAGTTTCCAAAACAAACTCAAATATATGAGAGATATAACCTTTGCTTTAAAGAATATATTTTCAGATTTTTTATCGAGTTTGAGGAAATAGTTCAACGTTGCAGAGCAATCATATATGTCACAGGATATTGAAAATATTGAGTAAGAGGCATGATTTAACCCTGATCCTCACTCCCCCACCTTTTCTCATAGGTTCCGACCAGTTCTCAGGTATTTGGCCTCAATTTAATGGATACATTCATCGAAATGAGACCCTCATCTATTGACCATCTGCACATAGAAGAAAAGGGTAACTCGGGTAGATATTTAGATTGTTGGTTTTAGACAGAAAAAATATTCATTTTTAGTCTCTTATCTAGGCCATAAGATCCATGAACTAGAGAACGATTGTTCAGAGACATTTTTGTTAAACAAAATCCCCTGACAATGATCACGAGGATTGTAAAAGAAATTTAGATCTTAGAAGTTATAGTGGCTGCCAGTTTTGGGCTGAGAGATATCATTCGTTTGTTCTATGTCTCCATATGTGTTCGAACCAAGTACAGAGACAGAATAGTGATCTGAAGAGGGATAAACATAAATTAATGAGTAAAAAGAATTAAATTCTTCTCATGAAAATAAAAGATCAAAAAGTCTCAGAATATAATTGTTTAAAAAATCTACCAAGGTTAATATTATCATTGATTTTGATTTGCAAGGATTTTCGATTTCAAATGCTTGATTTATGGTAATTTAAAGTCAATTTTCTGATTAGTAATTTTCTTGTTTTCATTATTTTTTATTTTATCATTCTTTTAGACATGCTATAGAATCATAGATTATGTAGCTTGTCTTTAATTAGTTTATTAGATTTTTTTTTCTCAATTAAAATTTCATTTTTTGTCTCATGTGGATAGTAGGTCAATGTGCAATGATTAATGGAATGAGTAAAGAATTGGGCATATAATGGACTTGTAATTTTCGTTTTGTTGAAAAATAGTGTTTAATGATGTAACTATTTTGGATTGTAAGATTTCAACAGAATTATGTTTGGTTATTTTATTTTAGTAAAAGCTTATTAAAAAAGATATGCCTCTATCTTGCATGATATGAGGAACATATTAGGAACTTCTATAAATAGCACTGCTTGCCCAGTGAAAAGGGAAAATTCCTCCTGGACCATATTATGGACATATTTTTCTAAAACTATATGGGAAACAATTTACTCTTTAGCGTTCGTCCTGTGTAGGTTGTTCAATGATTTTTCATTGTTTCTCATGTAATTTCTAAATGTGAATTTTTATGTGTATCAAATTAGCTTTAATTTGTTCTGCATATAACCTTTCATGCTATGTTTTTTTTTTGTTTTTTTTTATGTAGTCCATTATATTTTGGTTATGTTGATATTTGTGATTGATCGTCTATTGAAGCATTTTGAGTTTACATCTGATGCTAGGTAGCTGATAATACCATTTAATGAGAGTTGTAATTTCTTTCGTTTTCAATTATTGGACATTCTAAAGTCACATGATAAAAAAGCATTTGTCTTTCATTCATCATAGACTTGTTCCGGAATATAAAAGACTTCTTTGAGTTTGTTCAGGAAGTATCATGCTTTATTTTTTCATATATTTATCCTTGACACATGTTATGTGGAGCTTATACAAATACAGAGAGACAAATCTAGCTTAGTATTGTTGATGAGTGTAAGGTTAGTTAATTTATCTTTTATTTAATTTGTTGATTTGTGAATGAATAGTGATTGTATCATTTAAACGTTGAATGCTTTGTCCATCATCGTTATATCATTTTCAATCTTATTCATGCATTGTTTATTAATTTGTCAGTTATAGTACTAGAACATTTTTGTTTATTTTTTAATCTTATTTAGATCCATCAGTTTAAGCCAATTATTTCCACAAGGCTTTGCTTAAACCTTGTAAATTGTATATATCTATTGTACATAATCATTGTTAGTTAAGCAATTGTAATTAATATTTTGATTGATAGAATTGTACCGTTAGTTAGTACACATCTTTTAGTTACTTTAGACTACTAGTTGGCTAACGAAGCCTTAAAACCCGTCAGGGTAGATTATCCTAAATGGCTTGGGTTAAATAGACAACCCCGGTCCATATCTTCCCTTCCCATTGACGGTGTGTCATAAACATTTGTCAAAACCTTCCACTTCAATCATATTGTATTGGTACTTTGCTTGTCAATATTCTAAATCTGCATATATATTTCACATTCCTTCTATTGTTGTAGCATCTTGGATGTTGTGCATAGTCTTCTCTTTATCTTCTCTGTGAGAGAAATCCTTGTACATGTGGTCTTCTTTGCAACCCTAACATTTGATTCACGGTCTTCCCATTTTTCCCAAGGAGTCTTCCCTCTTGGATTCATCCTTAGAAGAATAATCTTGCTTATTTTTTTTATTATTTTTTTCTATTGAAAGGGGGTTTGAATCTCTTCCTTCTCTAATAAAATTTCTCTTTGTTCTTATCTTTTCAAGATTTCTACATGGATTCTCTTCCCTTGCCTTGCTCATATAGGTACTTAGCCTTCCTAATGGTCTATGTCAAAGCCCTAGGCTCATCATACTAAATATTTTCTTTATAAAAGGATGGAAGTCCACTAAAAAACCTATGTCTCTTCACCTTCTTATCCTTGATAAACCCCACATACTTCAATAATCCCAAGAAATTAGCTATGGATTATGTCATGGTCATGCTTCCCAACTGAACTTCAAGGAACTCTTAGATATTCTTGTCATAGAAGTGCTCTAAAAGATACTCCTTCTGAAAATATCTCTTGAACTTATTCCAAGTGATCCTTCTCTCATTAATGTGTTCAAATGACTTCAGTTGATCCCACCACATGGTATCTTTTCCATGCAAATGGTATGTGGAAATTCTAGCTTCTAGTTTATATGAGTAGTTGTGCAACTGAAACTAATTCATGATTCCAAGAAACCAAGATTCAACATCATCTTCCCTTTCTCTTTCACCATCAAAGGATGGTGTCTTAAGCTTCCTCAACTCTCCTTGCAAACTGTCAAATTGATGTCTTCTTCTTTGGTGCCCAACAGGAGACACTTCTGGACTGCTTATGGAGTCTTCAGATGCATAAAATATCCTTGATAAGTAAGGAGGTGAGAGTTGTTTATGATTTATGTTAGCACATCTTGAATGATCAGTTCTTATATATTTATCTCTTCTTTCATAATGTCTACCTTCTTCCTTCTTCCTTGCGTATGATCCATTCCTTGCTTTCTTGTCCAGTTGATTTAGTATTTGCATCACTTGAGCATTTATATGATTATTTTTCTCTCATAAACCTATCATTGTATGGTTTTTAACTTTGCACTTCTATTTTCAAGCTTCTCACAATCTCTATTAATTTTTATTGTTCCCCTCTGCTCCTATGCCCATTTGATTATGTATTCACATTACCAACACTAATATTTTGACCTTTGGATTCTTTATCATGACTTAAGGATCCCTCGCCTTCTTCCATGTCTCAAATTTACATTCTTATATTGAACGGATATTTTTATATCCCCTAATTATGCAAAATGCGCAAGCAACCATTTAGTTAGAATTATGCATATTATAGAAATTTTGTCAAATAATGTTATAGGTCCTTGTTTTGCTCAACACATGCAGAATTATATCATAGTTTTTCAAATTATAATAATTCTAGGTTATTCTCCTTTGAATCGAATTTCCAATGAATGTACTCATTTCTCATTCCAATATCTGAGTTGAAATTTATGGCTTCCTGAAAAAGCCATTTTCACCCCATTTGTGCATTTTCTCCACTGGTGTAATTTTATTGAAATGTCACCTTCTATCAAGAAGAAAATATGTCAGGAACTAGAGAAAAATTTGTAAGAGAAATAAATAATAATAATGACAAGGAATTCATAAAAAATATCATATTTTTAATTTGATGCTCCAGTAAAAAAACCTCAGCAATCTGGAAATGACAACTTTGTCCTTTTTCACCCCTTTTTCCAGACTTTGAAATTTTAGCAAAACTCGTTATCTCTCAATCTGTGCACTTTTGGAAAATTTTCACTATACCAAATTTGCTTTTATTAATGAGTATATAAAATGTTGAGTAAATAAATTTTTCTAGTTTTATGATCTAAGGTTAATTTTCCTCTGAAAATCTAAAAAATCCCCAAAAAGTGGCCCAAAATAGTGGATTTTGGCCTATTTCAGTATCTTCATTCCAATATCCAAAGAATTTATTCAGTTCCTTCATGGGTTATTTCCATGTCTATTTTTTGGAATCTCTCTAAGCGTTTTAGGTTAATCTAGATCTCTATCAATGATCTGGACTTAAATCTTTACAAACACTATTTTGAAATTTTCTGACAAATCCAAGCAGAATTGGACAAGGGCCCTCTCTGAAACTTTCATATATCTCTTCTCTACAGATAAAACCCATAATTTTCATATCAATCTGACTTAATATTCTCTATTTATGGCCAAAATATGAAAATTGGGGAAATCTACACCATCGATCTCAAAATAGGGTGAGATCTAACCCGTTGATCTATCGATAATGCCCAAACTACTGACCCAACCATCAACCATTGACCTTTTTCCCCATTAATCAATTTTGATTCATCTTTGAACCAACCGACCTAACCATCGGTCATCAGCCATCTATGATCTTCATGGGCGGATGAAACACTCTCAAACTGGTCGACCCGGCCATTGGCCCATTGGTCATTGATCAATCCTGTTGACTGGTGAAAATCACTTCCCCAATTGGGCCGACCCGACTATCAACCACTTCCTTGTTGATGTGACAACAGTTGACATGGAATGACACATGGATGTTGACATGGTATGACACAGACTCTATCATGGAATTGTGGTTGATGTGGCATGACACGTGGGTGTTGACTTGGCATAACACATTATGTTGACGTAACATGACATATTGTCACCCTCTTTCCTTCATCGGCCATCAGTTGTTTCTCTTGGATGATCCGACACTTCGCAAACCCAACCGATGCCTGACCATCGACCCATCACCCATCGACTCTTTCTCTCCCTTGATTGAAACAATTTCTAAATCGACTGACCCAACCGTTAGACCATCGACCATTTCCCTTAGATGAATAAAATACTTCACCGAGTCTGGCCTGCCTAATCATCGACCCATCATCCTATCATCCATTTCCCTTGGACAACTAAAAATACTTTGTGGAATCTGGTCGACCCAACCATCGACCCATCGACCATTTCCCTTTGTTAACTCCAACACTTAGAAAACTTTTCAAACAATTCTCGATGAATATGGACCATTGATCTTTGATCCAAGATGATATTGGTCATTGATCGACTCCAACCTCCCAAAGGCCAAAATGAATCCAGACCATCGATTCGTCTCTTTTTTCTAACCGCCGAAATTGAGTCTTAGTCATCGATCTAGTAGCTTTTCCAAATTTTGAAAACATTAGATTTTTTAAAAAATTTCAAGGATGAATCTGGGTCATTGATCTTGAGATCTAACATCATATCGATAATCAATTCATCAAACTCTTTCTAGCACTACAATGTCCATTAGAACTCAATTTTTTTATCTTACAGGTCAAATCTATTTTTGCAACTCTACAAATCGACTCCATTTAACTTCTTAGAAAATCCTAAATCATTTAAACTCAAATCTTCTCACAAATTTGGGTATTTTCTCTCTAATTTTCCACCATTTTCCCCAAATTTACTCAGACCGAAGTCTCCAATAGAAAATTTTCCCAATTCACACTTGTTTCAGTCCATACCAATATGGTCTTTCGATCTAAAGCTTTGATACCAATCTGTAATGTACTCATCCTCCAAGGTCGGGCCACGCTACTTAAAAAACACATTTCTTAAACTGATTTCAAATTCTGATAACATTTAATTATTAAAGAAGCATGAAAGACTCAAATGCAATAATCAATATTCATGCTACAACATAAAATAAATAAACAACATGTCATGCACAATAATAACCAACAAGCATGCATATTATAAAAACGAATCTTAGAGATAATAATTATAAATATACATGCATAAAAACATATGACAAAGAGAAGTTATCTTAAACAAAATCAATCACCAACTAGCTGTAGACCAAGCACGTTCCACCCAACTATAAACATTGTTGTTCCAAGACTCAATAGTAGGTCATCCCCAATCCAGGGCTATGAATCCACAAGGATAGGTTCCAGAGCGACACTCGACTTCCCAAACCAGTCAGAACTCAAGCTCTCACAAGTTTCTCAACACACAGTAATCCAATGTACACCATCTCTTTTCTCTCCAACTTGCACCACCCAAAGACAATGAACCCCCTTCACTGCCATGCAGTCCCATAGTTTGTTCACCTCTTTCCAAGGCTCCAATGCATATGGTCAAGAATCTCCATGTTGGGACTCTCAGGATTCGCAACTATGAGCAATGTTTAACACATGCCAATGCACCTCAAACATGCATGCACCAATTCATGGCTAAAATACACCAACAATCACTACATCCGGCCAACAATGGCTTTTTTCTCATCAGTTTGTTTTTCCTTCCTAAGCCAAGATCAAGAATGAATGAGGAATAATGAATGAGAAGAAATGAATGAAGAATAAAATGAAGAGTGAACAAAATGAAGAGTGTAAACCCCCAAATAGCCCAAATATGGGTTTATATATTTACTTGGAAACCAAGAACCACATGGCCTTCCCCAACATGCTCACATAACCACTTCTATCAATTAAAACAATTATGGGTAAATAAAATATAATAAAAAGACTTAGCCCCTTAAGCCCCCTATCTCGTGGAATCATAGCCCCCTATAACTCTTGCCCTTTTTCGGCTAGCAACAAGAGATGTATTTTATTATTAATAATGATCAAGTATTACATTTCCTAGGCACTTTGGCCCCTTTTAATTATTTATCCACTCTGGCCTTTCATCAAATAAAAAAAATATATTATTGATATGGGGACTCAAAACTTGGGTATTACACATCAATTGAACCTTCCTTATATAAGGGTTGACAAACCTTTCTCTAATCATCCTTTATTCGAAGAGGATTCAATTGGAGAAGCATCAACAAGAGAAATATTGGTTGATCCTTCTTTGGAGAAGGGTTGGCCTCAATCAGAGAAGAGTATGATGAAGAAGAGTCAATTGAAGAAGGGTTTGTTTGAGAGGGGTTGGATATGGATTACAATTCTACAAAGAAGTTTCAATCAAGCTCTCTCTAGAGAAGCATAAACTAGAGAAGGCTCTTCTAAAGGAGGGTTAGATTTCCTTAGATAAGGATTAGATAACCCGTCTCCAAGAAGGTTTGTTTGACCCTTCTATGATGAAGGTTTATCCATAAAAGGATTGAACATTGAAGGTTCAACCACCCAATCTTTGGATAAGGGTGATCTACCCCTTCTCCGATAAGTGTCACATAAAGAAGTTTTGGTTGGACCTTCTTTAAATAAGGGTTATAAGGAGAAGGTTCAGTTGGAGAAAGGTTTTCGAGAGAAGGGTGGACACCATAAAAGGGTTAGATAACCCTTATTGTGGAAAGGATCTGACCCTAATTCTCCAATGAGGTTCAACTAGAGAAGGGTTAGTCAACCCTTCTATGGAGAGATAACATGAGATTCCTTCCAAAATTCTTTTGGTTGAGTATATGTTTTCATAATGTTTTCATAACTTTTTATCAAAAAATCCATTTTAGGTACCCTTTATAAATATGGAATTATATTTCACAAATACACAAAATTTCCATTATAAATGTTCACCTCCTCTACATAAATAATTGTTTATTTTCAAAATAAAACAAGGAATACTTTTACACTAAAGGGAAGCATTTGGTATCTTTGTCACAATTTCCCACTTTGAACTTTGTTTTGAGAAATCTTTAGACCTCCAAAAATCTATCAAAGATATTTCCAACTACATTTCTATAATACTACAATTTTACAACAAGAATAGTAAGACTATTAGTTAGTGAAAAATCCAATCGAGAAATATAGAAATTGTTATATTGTATTTTCCACCATAGGCTTTGCAAGGTTTCTATTAGATGTTATGAGGATAAAATTACATAATTGAGAAAAAAAATCATAATTTAGAAATAGATTATAAAATACTCATAATTGAGCATGGAACCTATGCATGACTTGTAATTTCTTAGTTCACTTTCCATGAAACCTATCTATGACTTGCAATTGTGTAGTTCATGTGCCATGCAGCCTATATTCAAGCTTCTCGAAGATTGTATAAGAAGGAGATAAGGGAAGGGAAGAGGGAATCTAGAGAATATGTGTCCTTAGAATGGTGAAAATGAGCAAGATTCTTTTGTCTTAACTTTCAATTTTTGGGGGGTGTTGGACACCAACACTAGTTAGACTATAGCCTAGGAAAGAGATTTCCTTTTCCTCTTGCCATGTTATGGTGGATGGTTGCACTTCATAAATGAAGAGAGTGTGGATAAATAGTGAAGTTCTAGGTTTTGGAGCAAGGAGTACAACAATTGGAACTTGAGATAACATTTCATTTTTGTAATCCATTTTCTTAATATAGATAAATTCTTGGCCCCCTCTGAAGTCTTTGTAATTCATGGATGTTGTATATTTGGTTTGATTTTGGTGGATCTCAATAGACCTTGAGCTATTATATTAGATTATATTTCATGAAATTCTTATTTTTTATATCACTATGTTTGAGGAAGGTTTTGTTGGTTGTTTGATGTGTATTTTCATAGGAAGATAAGCTTCATAGGACCTATATCTCAAGGAGTTCAAAGGATACATTGGAAAACCTACAGTTTAAGGTGAGTTTCCCCTTTCTTCCTTTATTTGCATGTTAAGAATGTATGATTTGAATCTAGGGGAAATATGTAGTGATTTATCCCTTCATCTATCAATGGTTGTAATAAGGTTAGTGATGGGATTTTATATCAGTAGACAAATATACCTACAACAAAATTGGTCACTCCACTAGGGAAAAAAAGAGGGTGTCTTACTTTAGATCAACTTATATAATTTTTTGTGCAAAATATGAAGAAACGAATTCTATATATTATCTCTGCTAAGAAAAATAGTCAAGTTCAAAAAACATTGTACAAATAGGAGTCTAAGAAGTGGATTAATCACTAGTTTAAAACCAATTGTTTAAGGGTTTTTCCATGACGACTATGGATTGCAAAGCTGATATCTTTTGATAGGGTGCTTAGATTGCCACCAGACCAACACCATTGAATATAAGATTTTTTGGGCTTTGATTTGAAATATTTTATGGTATGCTTTCAATCAATATCAAGTTCACTAAATCCCTTGTAAATTTCCACTCTCAAATTCTAAAAGGAATTGCATCTCATAACTATTTGTTTTAGGAATTTTTTTTCCATTGAAATTTGCATTAGTGAACTTGATTTGGGTTTTTAGATATTTGAAATTTATTGAGGAGTTATTTGGTAGTTTAATTTGTGAAGTTGTTTATACATTTTGATTTGAATTTGTAAAAAGGAACCTCTTGCTCCTTTCAATAGCTAGAATTCATCGAAAGGAAAAAAAAAAAGAGCATTATTTTTCATTTATCATACCTTGCTTAATTATTTCGATTGAAAGAGACAAGAACATCGTCAATTCCACTCCATACCTTTGAGTAATCAACAGACCTAAAGATAAATTTTTAATTAAAAATAAGTAGACATTTTCTTTCTATAAAACACACATTAGTCTAGGTTCTAGGGCCTTAGTGGAGGATCAGAGAGTAAACTCTCCAAGGACAAAAAAGCAAAGTATGAATTGATTAAACATGGATAAATATATTAGTATCAAGGAGTGATTTTTGGGAAAGAATATCTAACACTTTTTTAAAGAACTATGGTCAAGATAATAAAGTGGGGAATATTTCTCCTCTTCACATTTTTGGTGGAATTATTGTGTGTACATGGGTTTTGGATTGAAGTGGAAAGTCCTCGGGGTGACAAAACTTCTCTCTAGAACTTTAGAATGAGGACTAAGTCTTGTATTCCATGTCCATATGCATAATATTGACCCACAATTCCCCCCCCCCCCTGACCATCAATTTTGAAGTGGTAACCTTAGTGGATTTTCCTAGGGAATCACATGGGTGACCACAAGTGGGAAGTACTAGTGGTACTTGAGGAATATGTATAATCTCCATTTCATATCCCTTGGAAGGTGCTCATATTCATGAGGGTACTTACACCTTGGGTGATTTTTGCGTGAAGGTTATTGTTGTTGGGTATGTTTTATATTCTTTGCATGTGTGTGTGGGTGGGTGGGTGAGATTCGAAAACTGTGCTATTTTAACAGATTTTTCTATTTTTAGCGGTTTTCTAAATTAATCCAAGATTAAGGGATTAGGGATTTGGTAGCTATGGAATACCTAAAATATTGTATATATTGTGTGGTGAATGGTGAAATTAATACAATGAAGAGTTGAAAGGTGCAGCACCAAGGAAGGTTGGTTTTCTCTCGGTTAAGGGTTTCCAGCATAAATCTATGTGTACTATGTGTATGAGCCATTGATTAATTTTTGTTTTGCTTAAGAATATGTATGCATTGATTTACTTCACAGGTTTAAAACTTACATGTGATATCAGAGCTCGTTTTTGGCTTCAGGGGGATGCCTTTATTGCTGAGGGTTTGGCTCGGTCTTGATAGATCAAGTTTATCTTGGGTCTGTGATAAACCTGGGTTCAGTTGGAGATTTTGCAGTGGTGATTCAAGTGTACAAAAAGGAATGGTGAGCTCTTCTAGAATCGAGATAGATAAGTTCAACGATAAAAAAATTGAGCTATGGAACCTCAAGATGGAGGAACTTCTTATAGAAAAAGAACAATGGATCGTTGTGGATCCTGGTACACATCCTACTGGTACACAGTCTATTGGAACACAGTCTACCTGTACACAACCTAATATTACACAAACTACAAGTACACAACCTACTGGTATGTAAAGGAAGATTGGGAGAAGTTGGATATAAAAGCAAGGAGTACTATTCGACTATGCCTAGCAGATTCAGTGTTGTTGAATGTCTCAGGAGAATATAAAGCCAAGGAACTATGGGATAAGTTAGGGAATGTGTATCAATCAAAGTCCCTGGTAAACAAGTTGTTTGTTCGAAAGAATTTGTATCATCTTAGGATGGAAGATGGAGATTATGTGACAGAACATCTAAATTCCTTTAATACTCTGGTAAGTCAACTTGTCTCTGTTAACATTATGATTGCAGAAGAAGATAAGTGTATTACTTTGTTATGTTCTTTCAAGATAAGTTTATTTACTCAAATATTATGTACCACTCGATCTGCATTGAAGTATGAGGATGTATTTTCATCCTTGTTATCTGAAGAGATGAGGTGGACAAGCATGAATAGTCAGAACACAAATAATTTATTTGTAAGAGGTTGTACCCAAGAAAGGAATCTTGGTAAGTCTTTAGGGGGGGGATCTAAATCTATAGGTAGATCTAAGTCTCCAAGAAAATATTTGAGTAAATGTTGAAAGTGTGGTAAAACATGGCATTGTAAGAAAGATTGCAAGTCTAAGAAGGTTGATAAACCAAAGGGATCTGATAATACCTCTTCCACAAAGGCGAAAAAATCCAGGTGATGTTTACCTAGCATCTACAGGTACACATGCAGACTGTGGTGTATGGTTTATCGACTCAGGTGCATCATATCATATGAATCCTCACATGGAGTGGTTCTGTGAATATGAAACATACGATGGTGGTGACGTATTCCTAGGAGATTATTCGACAGCCAAACTCATGGGACATGGAAGGGTTAAGTTGTTGCTAAAATATGGAAGGATTAGAACTCTCCCTGGGTTTAATCACATTCCAAAACTATCCAGGAGCCTAGTATCTGTAAGCAAGTTGGATGATGCAGGAGTGGATCCTATATTGGGAAAGGGAACTTGTAAGATGGTATGAGGAGAAATGGTGTTGATGATGGGAGTTCAGTGTGGAACTTTGTATAAGTTGTTGGGAAGCACTTATGCTAATGGGTGTAACATTTTTGTTGTCCTTGAGTAGAGAAATAAAGAAGACAAGACCAATACTATCCCTGGAAAGAAGACCATCATGTGGCATCAAAGACTAGGTCATATTGGAGAAAAGGGCCTTCGAACACTACACGGTAACGGTATGGTTGAAGGTATGTCTAATTTCACTCTCGATTTTGATTTCTGTGAACATTTCATATATGGGAAAAAAATCGAGTAAGATTCCCATCTAATGCTACAAGATAAAAGGGGATCTTAGAGTTGATACACGGTGATGTTTTTGGACCTGTGCATGTTCCATCACTAGGTAAATCTGTGTATTATGTTTCATTCATAGATGACTTCTCAGGCAACACATGGAATTTTTTTCTTAGAAATAATAATGAGGTATTTGATAATTTTAAAGAGTTTAAGGCTCTGGTAGAAAATCAGACAAATAATAAAGTAAAGGTATTGAGGACAGATAATGGTGGAGAATTCTGCGGAAACGAATTCAAAGAATTATGTAAGAAGTGTGGTATAGCAAGGCATAAGACTACTCTATACACACCTCATTAGAATGGAGTTGCAGAAAGGATTTACAGGAAACTGATGGAAAAAGAAAGGAGCACGCTTAGTGGTGCCAAGTTAGGATAATAATTATGGGCAGAGGCAGTGGGTACAACTTGTTACCTGGTCAATCGATCACCCTCATTGGCGTTAGATGATAAAACTCCACGTGAGGTATGGACTGGTAAGAAACCCTCTCTTGAACATATCAGAGTGTTTGGTTGTGATGCTTATGTACATGTTCCAAAGGAAAATATGAGTAAGTTGGATAATAAATATGAAAAGTGTATATTTATTGGTTATAAATATGGTGTGAAAGGTTATAAGCTTTGTAACGTAGAAACTAAGAAGTTTGTTTACAGTCGGGATGTTTTTTTTAGAGAGGTGAAAGATGTTCCCAAATAGGAATTCCTACCAAGGGAAGCAAAACTTGAGAAAATAGAGTTTGAGTTGGATGAAGCAAAATATGAATCAACTGAAGAATATGAAGAAGAAGAAGAACCTCATACCCTAGTAGTGAGGAGATTAGTGAGGGAAAGAAGGCAACCAGAAAGGTATAGTCCACTTGGTTTTTTGTTCTAATTTTTCTTTATCCATTACTGATGATGATCCTAGAACTGTCATGGAAGTGGTGAATTCAGAGGATAGTAAACTCTGGAAGAAGGCCATGGTTGAAGAAATGTATGCCTTGGATAAGACTGAGGCATGAGATCTAGTTGAGTTTCCAGTTGGAAGAAAATATGTTGGTAGAAAATGGTTGTTTAAGAAAAAGTTTAATGTAGAAGTAAAAGTGGAGAAATACAAGGCTCGGTTAGTAGAAAAAGTTTATTCCCAGGTAGAGGGAATTGACTTTGGTGAGATTTTT
Source organism: Picea engelmannii (assembly GCA_009831015.1). NCBI lineage: Eukaryota > Viridiplantae > Streptophyta > Pinopsida > Pinales > Pinaceae > Picea > Picea engelmannii. The sequence goes on from ML802467.1 coordinate 107,969, forward strand.
TCTCCTATCACCAAGTTAACTTCTATTATATTTATTTTATCTATTTCTACTGCTTTTGATCTTGAAGTGGAACAGATGGATGTGAAGACAACATTCCTACATAGGGATCTGGAAGAAGAAATATACATGAAGCAGCCAGAAGGATTTGTAGTGACGGGAAAGAAAGAGTTGGTATGTAATCTAAAGAAGTCACTATATGGTCTAAAGCAATCACCTAGGATGGGTACCAAAATTTCGACACATGCATCCTTGGATTGAGATTTGTGAGAAGCAGGGATGATCATTGTGTATATTCCAAGAAGGTTGGTAATCACTTCATTTATGTAGTGTTGTATGTTGATGACATGTTGTTGGTAGGAAATAACATTGACATTATCAAGGAGGTGAAATCACAGCTATCCTCCAAATTTGACATGAAGGATCTCGGTGTTGCTAACTTCATTCTGGGAATGGAGATTAAAAGAGATTGTGAAAACAAGAAACTTTGGTTGAATCAGAGAAAATATGTTGAGATGGTATTGCAGAGGTTTAAAATGCATGGAACTAAACCGGTCAAGGTTCCTATTCCTATAGGTGTAAAGTTATTTGTAGATCAGTGTCCCAAGACACATGAAGAAGAAGAGGACATGTCCCATATTCTGTATGCTAGTGTTGTTGGCCATTTGATGTATGCAATGGTATGTACTAGACCAAACATTGCACATGCAGTGGGAGTTTTGAGCAGGTATATATCAAAACCAGAGAAGGAGCATTGGACAACATTAAATAGGGTCTTCAGGTATTTGTGTGGCACTACCACTTATGGATTGTGCTACCAAGGAAGACCTGGATTGGACAGAGTGTTGGACATACATGGGTTTGTTGATGCAAACTGGACTAGAGATCTGAATCGTAGAGGATCTACAAGTGGGTATGTGTTTAACCTATTTGGAGGAGCAATCAGTTGGATGAGAAAAAGACAGGCTATAGTGGAACTCTAAACTACATAAGCATAATACATGGTATCCACTCATGAAAGCAAGGAAGAATTATGGTTACATATATTGTGTTCAGGTATTGGGTTGGTACAACAAGCAATGAGATTAGATTGTGACAGTCAGAGTGAAATCTTCCTGGAAAAGAACCCTGCTTATCATTTGAAGACAAATCATATTGATATTCAGTATCATTTTATGAGAGACATGGTTGAAGAAAAGAAGGTGTTTCTGGAAAATGTTAACACTTTGAAGAATGTTGGAGATTCATTGACAAAGTCTGTGAGCACAAAGAAGTTATCTTGGTGTAGAGGAACAATGGGCATTGTTTCCCTGAATTGTTGACTATGTAATCTTGTGAACCCCTGTATGAAAAGAAAACAACAAGTGGGAGAATTTTGGGTATGTGTTATATTATTTGCATGTGTGTGTGTGTGTGTGTGTGGGCGCGTCAGATTCAACAACTATGTCTGACGATCCCAACTATTTTATCGAATTTTTCTATTTTTAGCAGTTTTCTAAATTAATCCTGGATTAAGGAATTAGGGTTTTGGTAGCTACGAAATACCTAAAATATTGTATATATTATATGGTGAATGGTGAAATTAATACAATGAAGAGTTGAAAGGCGTGGCACTAAGGAAGGTTGGTTTTCTCCCGGTTAAGGGTTTCCAACGTAAATATTTGTGTACTATGTGTATGAGCCATTGATTAATTTATGTTTTTCTTAAGAATCTGTATGCATTGGTTTACTTCACAGGTTTAAAACTTACAATCGTAACTATCTCTCACACCTTCGATAGCCAAGTCTTGGGGACTTCATCTCCCTTAGTTTTGGTTTTTAGAAGGCCACTTTGAGTATAAATTTCTTGTCTATTGAAGCTTGTAGATTTTCTAGGATGTGCTATGTGGTTAATTGTGTCTAATTGGACTTATGTGACAAGAAGAAGGAACAAACGCCCCTTTTCATATTCCTAGTAGGAATTAAGGTGATTAAGAGGTTGTCTACATTCCTTTCCTCACAATGTAAGAATTAAGGATAAGGGGTTTATGCATATTCTCACAATCTAAGAATGAAAGTGATGAATATATAGAGAACCTACCCTTTCTCACACTCATTTAATCTGTTAAATTAGGATAAATTATAAATTTACAAATTAACTACATACACTTCTCAATGTCATCCTAAACCCATCTTTCCAAGAATCATTGGGTGGTGTTGAAAAAAATTTGTTGTTCTTATTGATGAGACTTCATGTGCTTATGATTATTTGGATAATTTGGTTGACACAAAGGAAAATAGAGTTAAAATCTTTCTTTAAGAAAAATTAGGAGTCATTTATAAATTAATTAAAAAACTGAACAAAAAAAAACACAACACACATATATCAAAATAGAACAAAAAATAAAAATCATACCCCATACCTATATACATACCTATGGTCATTCGTGTAGACCATTAGGATCACTTCTAATGATAATTGTCTCCATTAACTTCTCTTCCTGAGAGTAAGGCATGAAGTGTCATACCTTTGATTAGTTACTCCTTGTCATTATTTGTAATTGGATCTTTGTACCAATGACTAAGTTTGTAAAGTGGTATAAAATTCACCTGGTCTGTAATATTGAAATACATAACTACCTTTCTTCTTTGTTATGTCATTTTGTGTAAAAAAATCTCCTTTAATAACCATCAACCCAATAGGAAATTGAATGCCTTTGGAGTCTGTTACTAAGACCATGAGGGTTTGCTTTCCCTCTAAGAAATGTGCCAACCAATATTTAGTACCCCATTCATTACCTTTTTGGGAAACCATTTCATATATGTGCCTTGAAAAAAATGGAGTTCCAACACATGAGTTCACTAAATGAACAAAGCATACAACATTCATTCTAGTTAATCAAAATTAATAGAATATTCAATTAACCTGGTTGTACAAGATATGCGACATGATCATAATCTACTAAAATATTTGATTGGTCCTCCTCCAACTAGGATGATTACATAGTTATATATTGGCCAATGGGGAGTGATACATGATACCATCTATAAACCTAGATTGTGGATTCACAATCATCCCATTCACTACTACTGCATGGAAATAGAAGTGAGAGTGTTTTCACTTCCATATTTCAACGAATGCATTGTCTGATGTTTGAATAGAATGAAATCCATGAGTTCACTGGATTGTTTTTAATTCATATGATTATTATTGATATACATCAATCACCTCCCAAAAATATCTATATGTGTGTCCTTTCCTCGTTGATTGGTCTTCATGCCTTCTTGTTCCTTTTTCCATTACTAAAGAACACCATTCAAAAATGTATTTAACATATATAATGTGGGAAGTAGTTTTGAACTTCATCTATTTCCTATGTAACATACTTTTGATGCATGCAACTACTCCATCATTATGCCCTTTTCAATGCCCAATCTTGAAACAGTGCCAAATATGTAGTACCTCATGTTTTTTTACAACATACACAACCATTGAAATACACTGGCATTTTTTAACTTTCCCGCGCAACCATCTAACCAAATCCAATTTCAATTCATATATATGTTATTGTCCTTTAGGTGATTGTAGAACAACTAAAATCAATTTTGTATATAATCTAAGTCATGGCACCAATCATCATTATGTAGAGGTGATGCTCCTTCAATGTAACTATGTTTTCTTCGTTACTATATAGCCCATGTATGTATGTGATATGGACAATTATGTTGACCTAATATGAGTGATAATATCATATATGAATCTCATTTTACAATTGAAGGGTGTAGTTCTCAATAAAATCAATTGTTGATAAGATAATACCAATGCGAAATGTATCTATTCAGATTCTAAAATACTTGTCCTGCCATCGAACCACATGGACATGAAACACATATTGTTGGGTCTTTTCAAAGAATTCATTGATGAAGTCACATACTCGTACCTAGTAGATAAAATACAAAAACATATATAAATTAATTATTACAATGCTTCCCCCATCACATTTCAAAGTGCGATCTGAAAGAAAAGATACCATTTAAATACTCATTACCATCCTAGGAAGTCACCAACTGTATATTTTTATTTTCATGCCCTCCATAAATATCATACATGACATATTTGAAGCTTTCTAATTCAACCTCTTTCCTTACAAATTCATACTCATCCCTCGCATGGACAAATTTTCTCAATAATTCCATTCCACTATGTTCGGAGCATGTCCTATATAAGTAAGATTTTTTAGAGAATGTACAACCCTCTGGCCTTGTACACAAGATGCTATGAATAAAGTCTCTAGATGATGTTAGCGAAAATATCATTGAGCATTCCTGCATAAAATTGTTATGAAATACATAAAAAATATAGATATATGCATGTCATAATAATAACCATACTCAATGTGGTATCAAAAACAACATGTGTTACACACTTTGTTTATTCAAACATACCAAGGTTTGGATTTCTCAAAATATCTTTGGCCCAAGTTAAGTGCATTATGTATATTCATAAATATCTCATACAATTATATCTATTTCATTTAAAGAAAGTGTTTAATGTGGGGTTCATGGTCCTCATATCCCCTTCTCAATTTTAGTACATATTTTTGGTTTGAAGAAGGCCTATTGTTATCATGCCAAAACTTTTGTACTAGTTCCGTAATTGTTGCAATTAACTTCATGTTAGACTGAGGTATCCTACCAGTGAAGGCCCAAAAATCTGATTGGCCACCTATGTCCAAGCTATCTTTTCTATTAGAATACTTTCAAAGGGTTTTGATATTGCATTTCATGAGATAAGAGGTTTGTTTGAGAAATTGTTGTTTTCTTGTGATCTTGCTAATGATCGATTGTGACAAGACACATCATGATGCATTATGATCTATAGAATGATTTTTCTTACCATTTTTTTGAAAATAATCTACACATTTTCTAACAATATGATGACTTGTTTATGAACTTTTAATTGTGTTAATGCCTAAAATTCTCCTAACAGTAGTCAAACTCAAATATTTTAACAAAGAGAAAAATAATTAACATTTAGTTGCATCATATTTTGGTTCAAAATATTCTTTAATAACTTTATATGAATGATAATGAATAGTTCAGTTAGGCGACTTACCTTCAAGTGATTTTATACCACTTTCATCCACCTGAATGCATTTAGGAGTTCATTGCCAAAAACTTCTTAGTTTATGTAGGGGCAATGGACCTGTATTCAAGCACTCTTGGCCTATTTGGTGTAGAGTTACAAATTTAGTAGTTCTTTCCCCTTTGATAAGTTAAGGATTAATTCTAGGAGAGTGGACATGCATGTGACTAGTTTATAGAATTTCTGACTGTCCAACAAGAGGTTCTACCACACCAATTTCTTCACTAGAAGGTTGTGCACCAGTTGCCTCTCTAATTTCATCCATATTATAATTATATCTAAGCAAATCCATCATCATATAGTCATCCACAAAGACTTTTCTTCATGAAATATGCATTGCAAGTTCACTAGAGGTTTGAAATGGATTGACCTCTATTAAAATACTATGCTTTTCTTGCGCAGATGGAGGAGAAAGAACAATGGCAATGATTGCACTAGAATTTGGATTGGGTTCTTCTAAAAGATTGGATTTCGTCATATCTAACCTTGAATTTTCTCTTTCTTCAATTACCTTTTCAATGATTTTTTATTTCCTCAAATAATTTCTACCTCAATACGTAGGTTCCCCATGTTTAAAATGAAAAATTTCCTTCCACTTACACCAAAAGATCAAAAATTACTTCCAAAATTTTCCTTCCAATTATACAACAAGACAAAGAATTCCTTCCAAGTACACCAAAATACCAAAATTTTCCTTCTGATTATACAACAAGACAATTGTTTTTGTCTAATTACACATAAAGACCGAAAACCCCTTCCAATTATGCCAAAAGACCAAATGTTCCTTCCAATTATAAAACAAGACAAAAATTGTCTTCCACTTACACCAAAAAACCAAAAATGCCTTCCAATTATACAACAAGACAAAAAATGCCTTCCAAGTACACCAAAAGACTAAAACTTCCTTCCAAAAGTTTTCTTCTAATTATACAACAAGACAAAAAAATGCCTTCTAATTAGACCAAAAGACCAAAAATGCCTTCCAAAAGTTTCCTTCCAATTACACCAAAAGATGAAAAGTACCTTCCAAAAGTTTCTTTCCAATTATACAAAAAGACAAAAAAA
>ML802467.1:126992-153417 GCA_009831015.1 Picea engelmannii
ACCAATACAAAAATGTGTCTCTAATCTATGTTAAGTTGCCCAAGAATCTGCTAAAATTTCAATGATGAGACAATTTAAAATGACTTTGTCATATATAGAAAAATATTTGTTTGGATTAGAAAAAATCACATTGTGATTGTCCAACCATGGAGTTAGATACTCAAAACCTTGAATTATGGTTTGCACCACTTCAATATACAAATGGAAGTAGTGTTGAACATAATACAACAAAACATAACCATAATCCACAAAAAAATGCCATTGACCTTAATGAAGGACAAAAAATTTTGGTGCACCCTCTCATGCTTTCCACACTGCACAATGGGCATGCACATTAGTAAATCATGAAATCTCTCTATTATCCACTCCAAACCACTAGTTATGAACCAAATTGGCTTCTAATGCCATCATCATGTATTTCAAATGAAACTAAAATGTGAAATTATCTTATGAAAACATAAATCTTAAAATAGAATCCTTAATAATTTATAACTATGCTTAACTACGATAGTTTCCTTCATGTCATATCTTTTCATTAAAACAAAGATCATTTAATAAACTAAAAAATGTAAAGTACATTGACATACTAACACATCCACAAGGTGTTTTCTTAGGAAATATAAACATAACATTAGAAACCAAGTCTAAGACACTCTTAACCAGTTTTTAGTTGATAATTTTCTTTGGATTCTATAGTAATAATATATATAATGTATATTGATAATGTTTACAACTCATTCTATATGAATTGATATATATCAAAATAACCACATCATTACAATATGTACATGATATAATATAAGGAAGGCTGAAATCAAGTTATTACTCAAACAACTACAAAATAGTGGAAGAAGTCATTCTTTACCATCTATTTAAGAAAGACAAAATTCAAACCAAATGAACAAAGAAATACTTTGATGAAAAAATACCATATGGTATGGAAACCTAAGCTACAAAATCTCTCTAAACATGTGCAATACTGTTAGCATATGTAATAGGATTTCTTTGTGTCGTCAATATCAATGTAAATGGAAACATCTATTCAGCATGGCATGATAGGAGAAATGCCAGCACTTCAACACCAAATCCCTACCACAAATTTAGATCAACAATACACATAAATATTGTCCACTTAGGGACTAATAAAGAGAGGCATTAGGGGAATCCCAAAAGATGGAGATGAGGATGATGAGGATAAAGAGAAGGGTTAAGAGAGGGGACCAACATCTTGTCTTGACAACTCAAGGAAGAAATCTAAATAGAAGAATGACAAAGAGAAGGAATTCGACATAAGGGACCCAAAAAACAATTGAGATGGAGGAAATTTAGCAAATTAACACTACCTCCTTTTTCAAAAAACATAACTGAAACTATGAAACAATGAAGGAAAGAAAAACACAATAAATATTGTAGTGAAATTGATGCTACCAAAGGAGAATTCTTATAAAAGTTGCTCCATTCATCCAAATTCAACAATGAGGAGTTTATTATAATTCCGTATTAATTCAAAGCATTGGAAGATCAAGAAGAGGAAAAACACGCCACCAAAGTAAGGACTAAGTATACTGCAACCAATGAAGAAATCATAAAACCAAATCCATAAGAAAGTAAAAATCCTCAAACACCATTTAAGCATGTAGTTAATAATAAACCAAAGCTCCAAATGGAAATATACAACTATAAATATTCATCACTACTAAAATTTCCAAAAAAAAGAAACAATGCATATTACACTTTGACTAAAAGAATTTAGTCTTCTCATAGTTAATGGAAAAAAAAAATATGAGGCTCAACTATTATTAAACAAAAATGCACTATTTAAAAAGGAGCTTAAAGCATTCTATCACTTACTTCTCTCAATCTTGTATGAATATATAAACTCCATAATACAAAGGCTCAACTATTACTAAAAAAAAATATACTATTTAAAAAGGAGCTATATCACTTACTTCTCTCAATCTTGTATGAATATATAAACTCCATAATACAATCTCAAATTCACATTTAGAAAGATAAGGCTAATATATTTGAATTTGTGTAACTTTGCAAAGAAACAATGATTAACATTAAAAACAAGCATTCATAACATGACCTTGTTAGAATTATAAGTATCATATTCCAAATTCATAAACCTATAACAATGCAAAAAATAACAAAGATGAAGATAAATAACCATGAAACAAAAGATGTTAAAATGTCTAAATTTAATATATTTTATATGTTATTTTCTAAATATAAAATTATAACTTATACTTTTTAATTATTTAATTTTAAAAGATCAATATTATCTTTCTTTTTATATAAATTTTTTGAGTTAGAATTTAAAATATATGGAGTAAAAAAACATTACTTTGCTATCAAACAAATAAATTTACCAATTAAACTTTATAAAAACAACAATTAACTATTAAAAAAAACGTTTATGTTAAAAATAAGGTTTACTAAACACTACTAATGGAGTTCTTTTTGTAACGATTCTCTCGATTATGTCCCAACCAATGAGAGGATATGTCATCTTATATATCAACCCATCAATACACCCATAAAAGGTTGCAAAGAAGTTTAAAATATGATTGTTTAGAGATGATATTATACATTGTGCGTCTAAATGCACTTGGACACAACATGATTTGCTTCATTAAGGAAGAACATTATTTGGTTTCATTATGGAAGTGGATTTTGCAAGTATATCAATCCCATCTCAAAAAATAATAGTTGGTATGAGAAGTGAGAAGTATGAACTGCATGTGTTAGGATGAGTAAAGATTATTATGACAAAAAGAAAAATAAATGATTAAAAGAAATATTATAAAAAATTAAAAATATTATAGAAAAAACAAAAAAAAAGAGAGAAAAAGGTGGAAAATGCCTTAAATTTTGTTAACTAATCTAAATTTATCGTTTAAATTATGGATTAAGTTTTAAAATTAAATATATCTCTTAACAAAATGAATAAAAAATCTACAAACATATTAATCAAATAATATAAGAAATATATGAAAATTTATTTAATACATAATATTTAATAATATTAATTGAAAATTTTATAAGAAAAACCATAATCATCAAGTAATCTTTACTTAATATTCATTATTGATAAATTTATTTAATACAAAATTGTTAATAATATTAAATGAAAAATTTAGAAGGAAGTTTGCAATTCTGTAATTTCTTTTTTAAGGTCTTTCATTGATAAAGGCTACGAAGCTAGATGAAATTATACATATGTGTAAATAGAAATGAGATCATGTTTTCTTCTTTTTTTCTACAAGGGAATTAGAAATGAAATGGTTTTTTCTTTTTGTTGTAATTAGAAATGGAATTTTTTTTATCTACAAGAAAATTGGAAATGAAACGGTTTCTTCCTTCTTTTCATTTTGTCCAAAAAAAAAAAAAAAAAATAAACCTTTTTTCTTTCCATTTTATCTAAAAACATAAAAATGAAATAATCCTTTCTATATGGCTGAAGTAATTAAGCCATATGTTTACATGATACAACAAAATTAAAAATGAAATAATCATATGCTTACATGATACAACAAAATTAAAAATAAAATAATCCCTTTTAATATGCCTGAAAATAATTAATCCGTATGCTTACATGATACAACAAAATTAAAAATAAAATTACCCCTTTCGATATGCCTTGAAAAAATTAAACGAAACTATGATTAACATACCATGACTCATCATACTCCCTAGGCCCTAACATCCTAGCTTTAAGGAAGGTCCCAAGGATGCGTAGGATTCAAACACTTATCCAATGAAGACAAAAGTCCACACAAACCAATTAGCCTACCAACAATTTCCTACCAAAACGATAAAGTTGCTACATGGAATTAAAGCCTTAGATCATCCTATGGAGACATAGTAACTATACGTTCCAACAAACTTTGGGTTAACTATAATTACTCGTACCTCGAGATGAAACCAATTCTAATGAACTCCTTTTAGTGCATAGCACGTTCAACCTCCTTCTTAGAGTAGGTGTTACTCTTGGTGTAAATGAAATCTAATGAACTCCTTTTAGTACATAGCACGTTCAACCCCCTTCTTAGAGTAGGTGTTACTCTTGGCCTAAATGAAATGGCATGGTAAAATTTATAGTACATATTTAATTTTTTTTTTTTTTTTGTGATATTTTTTTGTTTAATTTTGTTTTAAATTTGATTAGAAATTCGGCATGCACCATGAAAGTATGGGTCTCACTAAAAAAAAACAAAAATAGATAGATCGATAGTAATCACGATGCATGCATTCGATCGTCTACCTCTTTCTTTCCTACTATGGGAGAAGCTGAATTTATTTATGCATTCATAAATACAATTTAAACAAAAAAAATTGCAATTTCATCCACATTTTTGTCCTTGGATTCGGACTAAAAACTATCAAAACATAGGATGTTTAGACAACACCAATTTCTAAAAGTGTGAAATTTACTCAAAATATTTATGTAATAAATTCTTTGTGTATTTAATTTTACACATTTACAAGTCACTTTAATATTACAAGAAAGAATTGTATAGGTAAATAAAACTAACCGAAATAACATAACCTTGTTTTATAAACATTAGCCAAAATAACATAAAATAACACAATCTTGTTTTATAAATGTTTTTCATATTGTCCATATGTATTAAAATGGGAGAATAGAGATTATTACACACAAGGATTGCGTTGAACACTCAATTGAATATATATAATGATACATATAAATACAACATGGTTTGTCTTAAGATAGACAAAATAAACTTAGTTCAACCAATCTTATCAAATCCAACTAACTAACAACATCCTAAATAATAAATTAAGATAAGCATTATCTCTAACACTCCCCTTTAATGTTTATCTTCTGATTCAATCTCCTTTTACTTGTTCATGTTTGTTGTGTTGGTCTTTGTTTGAGTCATGTCATCATCTTTATCTTTTGACTTCACAGAGCTTGATGCATTGCCTCCACTTGAGATTTCTTCATTATAGATTGCATCTTCAAACTTGCAGTATCTTTCTCTTGTATCTCCATAAATTGTTTACTACAAACAACTCATCATTGATGTCCATATAAAAAGCAATCCATCTACCGAGATACATGGGTACCAACCGCTGTACTTGCTAGTTCTATAGAAATGATTTTCACCTACGCGGTTCATCAATATATTAACTTCGCTCAAAACTTGGTCCCTCACACTCTGATATTTTTTCATCTCGCATTCCCCTTTGAATTGAAGACTCCTGCTTCTTCAACCTTTAACAATCTTAGGCTATGGGTACACCTGTCACCCCTGTACCTCTCACAGTGGTCTATTCCACAACTTGATCCACATCCTCTCTATGCATAAGAGGGACAACTCCGTGCGAATCTGCACCACAACATGTATGGCTGAACAACAACAGCATGGCTTACAACAAACCTCAGAAACTAACTTTCCTATGACGAGGAAATACAACTTGGACCAAAACTCTGGGGTGTTAGGTACAACCAATCATGCACCCCCCTACATCACATATGCATCATTAATTTAGGTAAAACAAGCATCTAAAAATAATTCCTTTACATCAACACAAAGGTTACTGATTATATGCCCAATATACAAGCCCATTTACATTGCATCACCATCGCTTCTGCTTTGCCTCCTCTTCAACTCACTCGTACTTTAACATCATAATCCTCCATGAAGCGTCTTTGGTCTTATTTCTCCTATGAAATGGTTCACATGCTAAACGTCTTTGACTTCATCGTCAGTTTGATTGTCTTGGATCTCCTCACATATCATTTGTTAGAGACACTTATTCTAATAAAATAACAATCTGTATTGAGTTAGCTAGGCTCAATACCTTTTTACATTTCCTATTTCAAAACATAAAAAAATTCTCATATTACCATATCATTAAATTTATTTTCACCATTTTGACGAGATTGTCATAGCAACCAATAAACAGGTTGACCATCACCTATCAAACCAAAAATATATTCCTTGGCCAATAAACTCCAATTATAGTGAAACCAAATCCATCTTAATCTTTTAAACTTACCATGACTCTATTATCACCAATGAACTTATGCTTACCCGTGAGTGGAGGTGCAAACTCTCACATCAAGAAAAACTCTACATAGTTAAGCTAGTTATATAGCCGATAGAACATTCCAACCCAAAAAAGCTCAAAAAAGAAGTTGATCACCCACACTTTAGAAATCGCATCCACAAAACCAGACTGCATCAGCATCAGTTTAGGGACTTCAATAATAATTATTGTCGAGGGAAGGCAGAAGAACAACACAATAATTGAAATGTAAGTATATCCAAGGATCGAGCCTGATCAACAAAACAACACAAGGGGAACTAACATTAGAAGAGTAAAACGACTCTCTCTTCATGGATTAGCAACATCTCACAACCGACGTCAGAGTTGGTCTACAAAACCACACCATGGCTCAACCACGTAGCGACTTTGCAGGTCCTCACGTCGCATGCAACCACGCAATCATAGGTAACGACAAACATTGATATGAAGGTCGTGACAGCTGATGGCACTAAATTATTAATAATTTCACGCTAGACTCCTAGCAAAAACGACGATCTCTTCAACGGTCATGGCTACGCAAGATCTCTACAACTTTTCTCTTACACTTTTTTTTCATTGTGACCCCAATTTCGATTCCTGAAGATCCAACAATGGCCTCATTTCACCAGCGAAGGCATGTTCAGCGACTGCAAACAACGATCCCACACTACTGCAAATACAACAACAAACCACTCAAACTATCTACCCTATTCTCATAGGTTCCATTTCCCTTTCATTTACCTATCTACCCTATTCTCATAGGTTCCATTTTCCTTTCATTTACCTAGGTCCTCCTCTAAGGGAGTCAGACATATTAAAATGAGAAAATAAATATTATTAAGCACAAGGATGTGTTGAAAGTTGAATTGAATAAATATAATAATACATATAAATATAACACAATTTGTTCGATTTATTTTAAGATAGACAGACTGTCTTGATCACAGAATCAATAAGTTGAAACAATATCTCAACCACACACTAAAATAAGAATAAACTTAATACAACCTATCTTCTTAAATCCAACACCACATCCTAAATAATAAACTAAACTAAGATAAACATTATATCTAACAATATGGTGGTGTGAGGCGGATTTACTTTGTATTTTTAACAAAAGTTTGCTTCACCCAGGGAAGGCTAAATATAAAAACCAGCGTCTTGCTTCGATCCTTTTCACTAAATGGAAGGGGTATCGAACATGCCATCCTCTCCATTCAGAGTCATGGCAGACAACAAAACAATTTTATAATTTGATGGTGGTCAGAGAGGAAAACTCTTCCTCTATAATTTGAGGGTTGTGACAGGAAAACTCTTTTTATAATTTTAATGTGAGGTTGATGACCTTTGGCATTATCAAGTGGTCCGGCTCTTCCTCCATCTGGATAGCCATTCCATAACCCATGGCCAAAAAATTGATATTGATTTTGTATTAATCGGTGCATTTTGATAGCTGCTTCTTGACAACGCACGTCCGGGAAGCAGACAGGCTCCCTTGTCTTGTACTTGTCACGTGAAGGTTCTTAAGACCTGGAAATTGCAGTCTCTGTCTGGGATTGTGGGGTACAAACCGCCCCATTTTGGGGATATGATATTGCCTGTACTGACTCACTGCCTACTGCCTCCAATTACTTGCCCCCTTACATGCCCCTGCACAATGATTCCCTTTGTCTAAAACTGTTTGATAGATTGTTTAATCTGGAGAGGGTGCTGTGAGCAGTAGTTGTTCCAGTGCATAATTGAGATTGCTGGCTGGAACCCATCTGCAACTAGGTCATCTCTTCTTATATATTCAGCTGTTTCATGAAAAAATTATCTGGTTTTGGGTTTAGGAACAGGCACTATTGGGGTGTCTCCTTTGAATTTGTTGGCAGAAACCCATCTGAGTGGGCTCAATTTCATACTATTTGTTTCTAGCCTCTGCTCCGTTAAATCATTGACTGAGAGATAGTTGTTTAAGTGAAGAAGGGCTTTCTCTTGAAGCATGGGATTTCCTGTCGGGTATTCAGAGCTTCTCATCCCGAGGCTGCTCCTTAACGTCGCCTCTGTAATTGGGTTTATCAGAACTGCTGTCTTCTGGCTCCTCCAGTTCATAGGGTTCGGAGATTTTCTCGATACCGAGGCCTCTTCGCCGGATGAAACCAACTCATGGTTGGACGCATCCTCTTCCATTTCTGCGCAGATGATTCGTGACCGGTTACCGATTATCAGATTCAGTGTTTTGGCAGAAGAAACGGAGGATGAGGATGTAATGTGTGCGGTCTGCTTGAACAACGTGGAGAGACATGAAGAGATCCGAATTCTGACGAACTGCAGTCATATCTTTCACAGAGGGTGTTTGGATAAATGGGTTGATCACGGCCAGAGGACTTGTCCTCTTTGTAGGTTACCCTTCCTTTCAGAAGGTATTCAAAGAGAAATGAACGAGGAACTGAGGACTTTGGAGCACAGTACGAATCTCCTTGGCAACGTTTCAGCGGTCCACTCACTGTGAGGGCGAGTAAGAGTGGATTTCTTTTTCCTGCTGGAATCACAAATTACTTGAGAAAGTGAAAAAGAGTTTAAGATTGTCCATCAATGTTCAATGTTGCTGTTGGTCATTTGATTAATTCTATATCAATAGAGTTCCTGTATAGAGATCTATTAAAAATAAACTAGCACAGCCGCTAACTTGTGGCTGAGAACGTTGAAAGGTCGGTTGAGAAGGCATGCTATAAAAAGTTTGTGGTAATTCGTAATCTGTCTGTGGTAATATAAAACGTTTGGCTGCAAATGTAAATGTTAAAAAGTAAACATGTTAATGGATTTCTTGAGAAATGCAAGAAAGTTATGAACAACAAATCTGACCCATTCATTTTGGAGGACGACTAAGAATATGCCAGCATCTTCAATGCATCAGATTAGGCTTTAAGGTTAAATAAGGTTAAAAGATCATTAATTGTGCCCATTGTCAATAGGTGTATGCCTTTAGGCCTAATAAAAAAATCAATGAATTATTTAGAAGGTTTATTATTAATATACAAAAAATTCAAAAGTTTATTTCCAAGAATGGTTAGATGTTGGATATTTGGTTAATTTTATGTTAACAAGTATTCAAATCTTTTGGATTAAAACACTAATCTATGCTATTTGACAAATTTACTAAAGATATATTTATATATGTGGGAGAGCATTCTTAAATAAATATAACCCACAATGAAATTATCACTGTATATAAAATGTCAGGAGGAAATGAAACGCCGCATAGACACTAGACCAAGTAGCCCTAACTGTCAAGCTTTCATAAAAGAGGGAAATCTTGGAAGAAGAGGGGGCAGGAAGAATAGTAGTGATTAGCAAGTTGTGCTCGGAATTGACGGAGATAGAGGGAGGAAGGAAGTTACAGTCACACCAGGACGCAGCCCAGAGCAAAGGATATAAACACTTGCTGCCGACATTAAAGCCCAAGAGAACCATTATTATTCTGTGTAATTAAATTCTGTAATCTACTCTCAATTTAAATGTTCCTACAGTTTTTTTCTTTGGAAATATTTTTCTTCTCTTTTTCTATTTCGAAATATTTTTCTTTACTTATCCATTTCTGCGTGCATTCATGTCGGGTATGTCACACGCCTTTCTTATTTTCTGTAGTTATTTTGGTTGACATTCTGAGTTTCATATGGGTTATGGTAAAGTTGCTACGATGAATCCTGTGTTTGGTGGATCACAACAATTACAATGGCCGCCAACGAGAATCGGCGTGTTGAACTTTGTTGTTGATGATTAATTGGATAGTGAGATGTTAATCAAAGTTAAACCTCGAATCTCGAAAGAAACCCTAATTTAGTTGAAATGGAAACAACTAAGTTAAGCTCAAAGCAAGGGGTATACAAAATCAATGGCAAAAGAAGTTGCAATAATACTGAATCTGTGCACTTCGAATGCTGAAGTACAGATATAGCTTTATGTAACTATGGGTATACTATATGAACAAGAAGAACCAGTCTATTAGATAAATACAACTCTCTCTACTATATGAACAAAAACAAGAGCCCGTCTAATAAATAAATAAAACTCTCTCTATTATATGTACTCTGTTCCAAAAAGCTTAAGCAAGCCCTTACAAATAATTAAAAGTCATTTTGTTTTATCCTAACTTGTATTCATTATTGATGTTCCAAAAAGCTTAAAGAGCCTCTTACAATTAAATAAAAGTCATTTTGTTTTATCCTAATTTATATTCAATATTACAAATATGTATACACAGTTATTTTATTTTTTTTAATCAAGGTTTTAGATAAAAATAATTTTATTAAAATTAGAGATTATAACTTATTCTTGTATTCATTATTGATGTTCCAAAAAGCTTAAAGAACCTCTTACAAATAATTAAAAGTCATTTTGTTTTATCCTAACTTGTATTCAATATTCAATATTACAAATATGTATACACATTTATTTTATCTTTTTATTTTTTAATCAAGGTTTTAGATAAAAATAATTTTATTAAAATTAGAGATTATAACTTATTTATCCCATATAATTGTTCACATAAAGACAAGAAATATCATTGCACTTTATATTATTTTAATCCTTTTTAAACCAAGAGGAAACACAATTGTATGAATACTTGACACAACTTTCATTTTATTAAATGGGTATTCATATCTTTAAGACTTTTCATTAAAATAAGTAAATCAGAATTAATAAACAGCTTATTAAGAAAATCAAAGAGATATTAATGGTGCAAAAGATCTTCCACATCTTACATTCAATACTTAATCATCATTCTGAAAATTCTAATAAACCATCTAATTTACAACCCTAGAAGGGATAATTTTCCATGTCTCTTGCTAATGGTGTTTGTGAGGATCAGCGAGAACCATGCAAAGTTCCCGCTTATCCTCACAAACCCAATGTTACAGATTGACCCATTCTTAACTGTACAGAGTAATATATTTATGCTCCACGAATCATATTATTAGATCAGGATTTTTAAATATTTTATTATATTGTTACTTGGATGGAACTATTAATAAATATTCCATGTTTTGATTGGAACCGCTCAATGTGTGTTTGATGGTGTTCTTGCGAACAATCACATTCAACACAAAGACTTTGGCTTATAATTGGACACATCAAAACTTTTGAATGGATGATGGAATGCTGCCACACAATCGATCTCTTGCCAAATTTATATATTTTAATGCTATCATTTTCTAAAATATATTGGTTGGGTCTAGGGTGATGTCATTGATGTCATTCTTGGAGCATTATGGGATAATATGAAAATTTTAAGTATCATTTTAAAGTGTTAAAGTGTTGAAAAAAACTTGTGTAATTTTATTGGTTTTGAAAATTACAACTATAAAATGTTTGAGGGTATTTTTGTAAAAACAATTGATGCAGGAGCATCTCTCCACGTCAGCCAGCCAGCCAGCCACGTCGACGAATTTAAATCGCACGCTAAGAGAGAGGCGCAGCCTCATTTAAATTTGAATTCAATGTAACTTTAATGTCTAGGCTGTTGAGCCAGGAAGCGTACCTTTGCGCAGGCTGTAGATAAGATCGGCCTTTAATGCTTTTATGGCTGGGATCTAGATCCGATTCTGGACTAGACAGCCCATTCAATGTAATTGAATATGGTAGGTAGGTTGGAGGGAAGAGCTCTAAGAGCCCCCTTAGGTAAAAGAGATTTTGATATATCTCATTTGGTAGAGGTGGAAGAAGGAAAGATGAGTAGGAGTCTGAGAAGAGCCAGAGAGAGCTCGAGAACACCTTGTAAAATACAGGCATTTGCCATATTTAATACAAAGAACAGTTTTTCCCGCATTATTCTGTGTTATGTGAATGTCTGTGAGTGTTCAGATACGATGTAGATGTATGTTATGTTTATGCATTTGCAGGTTGTTTTTTATTTCAGGCCTGAGAGGTTCTTTGTGGTTTCACGCTAGGAGGATGTGACAGAGTGCTGCGGACTCTGAATACCAGTGTATTGAAGCACTTCTGAACTCTGCGGAGTTAGACAAAGATGTGTTGCGGCACAGAAGCTGAAATCATCAAATCAGGGGAAATACCTCAAGGTTGCTGAATACCTTGGAGGCAAGGCTGTGTATGAGAGACACAGTTGCAGATAGAATTCTGCTATGAATTTTGTGAAGCTTTTCCAGGTGGGCATTGAGCCAGTGCAAGGAGAGAACAAAAGAAGAACTCTGTTGTGGGTTCGTGGAGAACCAGAATCACTGAGGATTCTGAAGAGCTCTGCCAATTGGGCATTGAGCAGGTGCATAGGTGCACAAGAGAAGGAGACAGAACCGCTGGAAGTTCTGTGGGAGAAAACACTTTGCCAGGAGGGCATTGAGACTTTGTGCATTCAGGAACAGAAGAGAAGAGGACTCTTTGAGTTCTGTATTTTGGAGGAAGAATCCACTGAAGGATCTTCACAGGGTTGTTGAACACCCTGAAAGGCTCAGCAAGAGGTTGCTTGAGCAGAAAGACAGCCAAGAGGGCGTCAGTCTCTCCATCTGTGGGAGAAAGGGAAAAATAATTGAGTTTCTTTGGAAGTCGAAGCTACAGGAAAGCTCAAGAGAGATAACACTTGCGTGTGCATGCGAGGGTTCTGAAAGGAGTGCAGAATTCAAAGAATCCTTAGAGGATTCGGGCGTAAAAGCTCAGGAGGAACAGAGTCATTGAAGAGCGCACGGTGAGGCTTAGGGTAAAGATCCCACAGAGGAAACGGAATAAAGGCCGAGGCCCTTTGGTTCCTTGGAAATTCTTCCAAGTCTGGGAAGAAGGTGCGAAAGCTTAGGAGAGAGCAACAACAGCCGTCAGATCGACTGGGAATTAGATCTGGACTGTTGGTGGTCGCGTCCAGGGAGCAGCCGGAGGAGCGCAGAGGAGGAGACCGTGAGCCGTCGGATCTCGCTCAGATACCCGTCAGTCGTTGGATCGGGTGAAGGCGCATAGAGTTTAGCCTCTAGAGTGAGTGCACAGATGAAATGATCTGAGCCATCAGATCTGGAGAAAATTTCCCGTCAGCCGTCAGATCGGACAGGAGCTGCACGAGGTTTACCATCGGGACTTCAGCCATCGGCATATCGAGAGTTACGAGGACAAGAAAGTCGAGACACTTCAAGTCTCGAAATGTCGGGAAGATCTGGAACGTCCGTTAGCGGAGACACGTGGCGGAGATCGAGGCATCGGGAGTCGGGATATCGGCATTCCCGTGGACAGGAGATTGGGTAAGTCCACTTTGAAAACTCTGGTATAATCTGAGTTGTCCGTCTGGGGAGACAGGTGTCAGAAATCCGAAGAGAGTCGGTATATCGACATTCAGGAAATCGAAGTTCCTGAGGTCGAAAAAGTTGGGACATCACAAGTCTCGAAATCCCAGAGAAATTAGGACCGTCCATCAGAGGAGGATGCGTGACAGTGATCGGGAAACACCGGGGAAAGCTACGACAGGAGGTCGTTCATCGACAAATCGGGATTCAGAGTATCGCGAGTCCCGCGGATAGGAAGCCCAAGCATTTCAGAATCACGAAACGCGATACCCCGACAAAGGGAACAACTCTATTGTGGGGGCCAACTGTCAGCACGTTGACATATCGAGTCCATCGGAGAATCGAGAATCGCGGGGATGAGGAGTCCATACATTGTGGAACTCTGAAGTCTAAAACCTCGATGAGAGGTAAGGTTGTGGTCACGGGGACATTGGTCACGTGGACCGAGGGTCTAGACCGAAGACCAGCTAGGCGAAGGCGCATCGAGGATCCCGTGCATAAAGTGTTTATGCATTTCGGCAACGCGAAGTCTGAAACCTCGATTTGGAGACAGGACTGTGGTCATAGACGGCAGGGTCACGCGGAATGCGAGTCTAGCCTAGGGAGGGGCTAGTGGAAGCTGACGTCATATCGAGAATCGGAGGATTACGGATCCAAAGGGCTATTGCATCTTGGCATCGGAAAGCCCAAAACGTCGACAAGGACATAAGGCTGCGGTCTTGTGAGAACGATTATGTGGACCAGGGCATAACCAGAAGGGGTTGATGCGCAAGAAGGAGCGTATCGGGGATCAGAGATCGATAAAGCAAGTTGTTTGGACATCGCAAGTGCTGAGATCCCGATAGGAGGAACCCCGATAACAAAAGGTCGGTGTTGATTTAAAGGAAAAAGAGACCCCCGTGAGAGAGTTGTTGTGGGTGAAAATTTCCCGATAGGGAAATAGAAGAACCTCAAAGTTCTTCGGGCCGAGGAAGGAGGAAAGATCTTGTGAGCGGACGTTCCTAGCGGGCGCGCCTGCGTCAACCGATAGGGAAATAAAAGAACCTCAAAGTTCTTCGGGCCGAGGAAGGAGGAAAGATCCTGTGAGAGGACGTGCCTATCGGGCGCGCCTGCGTCAAGTTGGGATCAGCATGTGCAGCTGACCAAGTAGGAGGATATGAAAGATCTTCTGATGATTGGGGGAATTCAGATATTCCTACCATTTGCCTAGGAGGAGGTAGAAATTTGTTTTGTGGGTGCAACAACAGCAGAAAAATAGTCAGTTGTGACTGTCAGGAAAGAAGAGGGATTGGAGCAGACTTTAGAAGCTACCCAAGCAGATGAGGAAGATGAGCATTCTGAGGAATGGCTCATTACTTTCAGCCAAGAAGCAGAAGGAGAAGATGAGCATTCTGAGGAATGGCTCAACATTTTCAACCAAGATGCTGAAGAGACTGCAATGTGGGAGTTTGCAACAGAAGAAGGACAAGAGGCGGACAACATTTTCTTTGTTGATCTGTGGCAACAGGTTGAAACCCTGGAGACAAGGGTGAAAGTGCAGGGCGTGCACATCCAATAGGTGAAGTTGGAAGCTGAGGAAGGAGGCATGGGAGATCATGGTGATCTGCTCATGTGCCAAAAAAAATTGCAGCTGAGGAGACTGCATGAGCAGAGCCAGCCATGGGAGCAGCTGGACGAAGTGATCGAAGAGATCATGGAGCTGATGATCCGATTAGCAGACACTATCAACAAAGAGAGGATGAACAGGAAGAAGGAAGCAACAACAACGTAGAAGCAGCAGTAGCAGCAGAATGGAGCAGATGGGAAGCTCCAGATGTTTGTTTGGGATCCAGGAGGATTTCCAACAACTGAGAGATCGAGGCCAAGAGAGATCTCATAGTCTGCCAGGAGAGATAGAGGCATCGGGAGTCGGGATATCGACATTCCCGTGGATAGGAGATCGGGTAAGTCCACTTTGAAAACCCCGGTATAATCTGAGTCGTCCATCTGGGGAGACAGGTGTCAGAAATACAAAGAGAGTCGGTATATCGACATTCGGGAAATCGGAGTTCCTGAGGTTGAAAAATTTGGGACATCACAAGTCTCGAAATCCCAGAGAAATCGGGACCGTCCATTAGAGGAGGATGCATGGAAGTGATCGGGCGCCACCAAGGAAAGCTTCGACAAGAGGTCGTTCATCGACAAATTGGGATTCGGAGTATCGCGAGTCCCGCGGATAGGAAGCCCAAGCATTTCAGAATCGCGAAAAGCGATACCCCGACAAAGGGAACAAATCTATTGTGGGGGCCAGCTGTCAGCACGTCGGCATATCGAGTCCATCGGAGAATCAGGAATCGCAGGGACGAGGAGTTCATACATTGTGGAACTCCGAAGTCCGAAACCCCGACGAGAGGTAAGGTTGTGGTCACGTGGACCGAGGGTCTAGCCCGAAGACCAGCTAGGCGAAGGCGCATCGGGGATCGGGATATCGGGGATCTTGTGCATAAAGTGTTTATGCATTTCGGCAACGCGAAGTCCGAAACCCCGATTTGGAGACAGGACTATGGTCATAGACGACAGGGTCACGCGGAACGTGAGTCTAGCCCAGGGAGGGGCTAGTGGAAGCTGATGTCATATCGGGAATCGAAGGATCACGAATCCAAAGGGAAATTGCATCTTGGCATCGAAAATCCGAAAATGCTGACAAGGATATAAGGATGCGGTCTTGTGAGAACGATCATGTGGACCAGGGCATAGCCAGGAGGGGCTGACGCGCAAGAAGGAGCATATCGGGGATCGAAGATCGGTAAAGCAAGTTGTTTGGACATCGCAAGTGCTGAGATCCCGATAGGAGGAACCCCGATAACAAAAGGTCGGTGTTGATTTAAAGGAAAAGGAGACCCCCGTGAGAGAGTTGTTGTGGGTGAAAATTTCCCGATAGGGAAATAGAAGAACCTCAAAGTTCTTCGGGCCGAGGAAGGAGGAAATATCCTGTGAGCAGACGTGCCTAGCGGGCGTGCCTGCGTCAAGTGGTATCAAAGCAGGAAATTCATCTGTATATCTCATGTGAAAGAAGACAGAGTTGCTGAGGACTCTGTAAGGATTTGTTTGTAGGTAGGAAATGATCAAGGAGGCAGTCAGGAGGACTGTAAGTGAAGCTGGAAACACTCGGGATGCAGAGTGACAACAAGTTTGCTAGGAAAGCAGGAAAAGATAACACCATGGTTATTGAAGACCATAGGTGTGCTGGGAGGAAGAACAAGGTAGAAAAACTTGCAGGGATGGATAGAGAGCTTGCTGATATAAGAGCGGAGATGAAATGGATTGCGTTGAAGATGCAGCTGAACGTGAGGATAGATGAGCTCGAATTGAAGTTGCGGTAGGATAAGAAGCCGAGATGGGTGTATGAATGGCCCATGAGGAAGGAGAAAGAAAAATGGTCAGTCAAGGAGTTGATGGTCAGAGGGAAGCGTAGTTTATTAAAAATATGGTTGAGGTATGCTGAATACCTCAAGGCCACAAAGGAAAAGATGATTTATGTCTGTGAACCAGAGACTGGGAGAGGTCTCGATGATTTTGAAATTGAATTGGGATTAGTTGAGGATCTTAAGAACTGCCAGGAGGGCAGAGAAGAAATTCCAGTTTGCCAGGTGGGAAACGAAATGAGATCACTGAGGGATCTCATAGACTGTCAGGAGGACAGCCAGGGAATTTCACATTGCCAGTTGGGCAATGGATTGAGGTCGCTGCGGGATCTCGAAGACTGCCAGGAGGGCAACGAAAGCATCTCAGATTTCCGGGTGGGAAGAGATGAACATTCGAGGCTATCTGAAAGTCTCATGGACTCAGAGGTGAGTATAATTCAGCAAGGAGTGCTGATGAAGATGGGATTGGTTGATCTCATAGTCTGCCAGGAGGGAAACAACGGAAGCATCCCATATTGCCAGGTGGGCAGGGATGAGCAGGTGAATTTTGATCAGCCTGAGGAGCTGACCGAACAGATGAGACTGCCTGAGGGTCTCATAAATTCATATGTGAGTTGGGATCAACATGTGCATCTAACCAAGGAGGAGGATATGAAAGATCTTCTGATGATTGGGGGAATTCAAATATTCTTACCATTTTCCGAGGAGGAGGCAAAAATTTGTGTTGAGGGTACAACAATAGTAGAAAAACAGTTAGCTGTGACTGTCAGGAAAGAAGAGGGATTGGAGCAGAATTTAGAAGTTGTCCAAGCAGATGAAGAAGATGAGCATTTTGAGGAATGGCTCATTACTTTCATCCAAGAAGAAGAAGGAGAAGACGAGCATTCCGAGGAATGGCTCAACATTTTCAGCCAAGACGTTGAAGAGACTGCAACGTGGGAGCTTGCAGCAGAAGAAGGACAGGAGGCGAACACCATTTGTTTTGTTGATCTGTGGCAATAGGTTGAAACCTTGGAGAGAAGGGTGAAAGTGCAGGGCATGCACATCCAACAGGTGAAGTTGGAAGCTGAGGAAGGAGGCATGGGAGATCATGGTGATCTGCTCATGTGCCAAAAAAATTTGCAGCTGAGGAGACTGCATGAGCAGAGCCAGCCATAGGAGTAGCTGGATGAAGTGATCGAAGAGATCATGGAGCTGATGATCTAACCAACAGACACTGTCAGCAAAGAGAGGTTGAATAGGAAGAAGGAAGCAGCAACAACGCAGAAGCAACAACAACAACATAATGGAGCAGATGGGAAGCTCCAGATGTTTGTTTGGGATCCAGGAGGATTTCCAACAGCTGAGAGGGGAAGCTCATGAGCAGGAGCTCATGATTTTGCAGCTGAGGAGTTTGATGCAGGAGCATCTCTCCACGTTAGCCAGCCAGCCAGCCAGCCACGTCGGCGAATTCAAATCGCACGCTAAGAGAGAGGCACAACCTCATTTAAATTTGAATTCAATGTAACTTTAATGTCTAGGCTGTTGAGAAAGGAAGCATACCTTTGCGCAGGCTGTAGATAAGATCAGCCTTTAATGCTTTTATGGCTGAGATCTAGATCCGATTCTGGACTAGACAACCCATTCAATGCAATTGAATAGGGTAGGTAGGTTGGAGGGAAGAGCTCTAAGAGCCCCCTCAGGTAAAAGAGATTTTGATATATCTCATTTGGTAGAGGTGGAAGAAGGAAAGATGAGTAGGAGACTGAGAAGAGCCAGAGAGAGCTCGAGAACACCTTGTAAAATACAGGCATTTTCCATATTTAATATAAAGAGAAGTTTTTCCTGCATTATTCTATGTTATGTGAATGTCTGTGAGTGTTCAGATACGCTGTAGATGTATGTTATGTTTATGCATTTGTAGATTGATTTTGATTTCATGCCTGATAGGTTCTTTATGGTTTCACGCCAGGAGGGTGTGACAGAGTGCTGCGGACTCTGAATACCAGTGTATTGAAGCACTTCTAAACTCTGTGGAGTCAGACAAAGACGTGTTGTGGCACAGAAGCTGAAATCATCAACTCAAGGGAAAGACCTCAAGGTTGTTGAATACCTTGGAGGCAAGGCTATGTATGAGAGACACAGTTGCATAAAAAATTCTGCTATGAATTTTGTGAAGCTCTGCCAGGTGGGCATTGAGCCAGTGCAAGGAGAGAACGAAAGAAAAACTTTGTTGTGGGTTCGTGGAGAACCAGAATCACTGAGGATTATCAAGAGCTATGCCAATTGGGCATTGAGTAGGTGCATAGGTGCACAAGAGAAGGAGACAGAACCGCTGGAAGTTTTGTGGGAGAAAACACTCTGCCAGGAGGGCATTGAGACTTTGTGCATTCATGCACAGAAGAGAAGAGGAATCTTTGAGTTTTGTATTTTGGAGGAAGAATCCACTGAAGGATCTTCACAGGGTTGTTGAACACCCTGAAAGGCTCAGCAAGAGGTTTCTTGAGAAGAAAGATAGCCAAGAAGGCATCAATCTCTCCATCTGTGGGAGAAAGGGAAAAAGAATTGAGTTTCTGTGGAAGTCGAAGCTACAGGAAAGCTCAAGAGAGATAGCACTTGCGTGTGCATGCGAGGGATCTGCAAGGAGTGAAAAAGTCAAAGAATCCTTAGAGGATTCGGGCGTAAAAGATCAGGAGGAACAGAGTCATTGAAGAGTGGACGACAAGGCTTAGGGTAAAGAGCCCACAGAGGAAACAAAACAAAGGTCGAGGCCCTTTGGTTCCTTGGAAATTCTTCCAAGTTTGGGAAGAAGGTGCGAAAGCTCAGGAGGGAGCAACAACAGCCGTTAGATCGGCTGAGAATTAGATCTGGACCATTGGTGGTCGCGTCCAGGGAGTAGTCGGAGGAGCGCAGAGGAGGAGACCGTGAGCCGTCGGATCTCACTCAGATACCTGTCATCCATTGGATCGGGTGAAGGCGCACAAAGTTTAGCCTCTAGAGTGCATGCACAGAAGAAATGATCTGAGCCATCAGATTTGGAGAAAATTTCCCGTCAGTTGTCAGATCGGACAGGAGCTACACGAGGTTTACCATCGGGACTTCAACCATCGACATATCGGGAGTCACGAGGACAAGAAAGTCGAGACACTTCAAGTCTCGAAATGCCGGGAAGATCTGGACCGTCCGTTAGCGGAGACACATGGCGGAGATCCAGGCATCGGGAGTCGAGATATCGACATTCCCGTGGACAGGAGATCGGGTAAGTCCACTTTGAAAACCCTGGTATAATCTGAGCCGTCCATCTGGGGAGACAGGTGTCAGAAATCCGAAGAGAGTCGGTATATCAGCATTCGGGAAATCGGAGTTCTTGAGGTCGAAAAAGTTGGGACATCACAAGTCTCGACATCCCGGAGAAATCAGGACCGTCCATCAGAGGAGGACACGTGGCAGTGATCGGGTGCCACCGGGGAAAGCTCCGACAGGAGGTCATTCATCGGAAAATCAGGATTCAGAGTATCACGAGTCCCGCGGATAGGAAGCCCAAGCATTTCATAATCGCGAAATGTGATACCTCTACAAAGGGAACAACTCTATTATGGAGGCCAGCTGTCAGCACGTTGGCATATCGAGTCCATCGAAGAATCAAGAATCGCGGGGACGAGGAGTCCATACATTGTGGAACTCCAAAGTCCGAAACCCCGATGAGAGGTAAGGTTGTGGTCATGGGGACATTGGTCACGTGGACCGAGGGTCTAGCCCAAAGACCAGCTAGGCGAAGGCACATCGGGGATCGGGATATCGGGGATCTCGTGCATAAAGTGTTTATGCATTTCGGCAACACGAAGTCCGAAACCCCGATTTGGAGACAGGACTGTGGTCATAGACGGCAGTGTCGCGCGGAATGCGAGTCTAGCCCAGGGAGGGGCTAGTGGAAGCTGATGTCATATCGGGAATCGAAGGATCGCAGATCCAAAGGGCTATTGCATCTTGGCATTAGAAATACCGAAACGCCAACAAGGACATAAGGCTGCGGTCTTGTGAGAATAGTCATGTGGACCAGGGCATAGCTAGGAGGGGCTGACGAGCAAGAAGGAGCGTATCAGGGATCGAAGATCGGTAAAGCAAGTTGTTTGGACATCGCAAGTGCTGAGATCCCGATAGGAGGAACCCCGATCACAAAAGGCCAGCGTTGATTTAAAGAAAAAAGAGACCCCCGTGAGAGAGTTGTTGTGGGTGAAAATTTCCCGATAGGGAAATAGAAGAACCTCAAAGTTCTTCGGCTCGAGGAAGGAGGAAAGATCCTATGAGCAGACGTGCCTAGCGGGCGCGCCTGCGTCAATAATCAAATTTTAAAGGATTTTATATAGTTTTGTAAATTTAAAAACGCTCTATACATATAAAATGAACCAAGATGCTGCAAGTCCATAATTTAACATTCATCTAACAACATAATAAAACCCATGGAAAAACAACAAACACACAACATTGAAATAAAACACATATACAACCAAAATAACATCATAAACATAACTCGTCAGATGGGGTGTTAGTGCGCAACACTTAGCCTACATAAGAGATGACATCTACCACCTCTTCGAGGGGAATGTGATTGGCACATTCTAGCCCCTCCTGCATTTATGCCCGACGTCCCCCAACATTCATTCCTCCTTATGAATCCAACCACCCTCCATTATTGCAGTGCATCCCCCGCTGAACATTCACTTCAACCATGGCGAAGGCTGACTTACTAGTATCTCTGCGCATGTGGGCATTTAGTCCACAGGAGCCATTTTATGCCGATGGCTCCCCTCAGTGTATGCCATTCCTGCTCCTCCCCCTTGGAAGCTCCTACTCTGAGGCGTTCTCCTTGGTTCCCTTGGGCAATTTTTTGCGTTTTCCTTCCACACTATCTCTGCTCAATTCTCTATTCTTTTCGGATATGCCTCGATAGAGAGGAAAGCCCAAAAGGGGGCCTCTATGGTATCGAAGCAGAGCATCCATGGCTCATTTCTTTCCCATTCTTGCACCACCACTTGAATCCTCACCCCCGAAATCAACTCATCCCCCCTTGGAACATTCACGCCTTTCGCTGTTGTCGTCACCCTAGGCATGTAGGGTGGAGTGGTTTGAATTGCAAGGAAATCTGTTGGGATTTGCACCCAGTCCAATTTTAAACATTAATTCACCTTCTCAACCTGCAATGGCGCCACCTTCCACTCACTCCACTCTCGTGCCTTCTTTCACCCTTTCCGCTCCTACACCACCGCCCTTACCTCGCAACTCTCCATCACCTTTTTTTGGGGGTTATTGTTGGAATACCTTCACACTCAGCTGGATGAATTCACTTTTAAGGATGATTTTCCTGGTCGAGAGCCTCATTTTTTCTCGGACGGTGCGTCGTGTGCCGCATGCTCGTCTGCTTCTTGCTCTAGGTACCGAGACTCGGTCTCAATTCTCCAGGACCTGTTATTCTCTATCCATCAAGACATTGACGGTCTTTTCTTTCGCATGGAGCACCTTGGCCAACATGCAGAGCAATTCTAAACTCTCTTGGAATTCATGCTTCAACCCGTGCAAGTACAAGACATGGACACCGCTGCACCAGGGAGCATTATTCTGGCTCCGCCACCACAGATGGACAACGTAGGCCACATGGCCTTCTGTAGGGATGTGGGCAAGCGAGTCAAGGACGATGAAAATAGCAGGGCGCACCACAGACCATGGCAATTGGACCAGAACAGTCGAAGAACGACCAGGTGTTTACATGCATGTCTTTCTATTTCTAGCATCTTCAGTTTTTATGTTGGTCAGAGGACAATTGTTTTTTAGAATTTTGTTAAATATCTATCCTTATGGACAGTCAAATTGGTTTCCCTATGGGGTGATTCATACAATATTGTTTAAGCTCTCTTCAACATGCTAGGAACTGGGATGAGCTGAATTGGTTTCCCCTCGAGGCAATTCAACAAACTCTTATATTTGATTTCTCTATGGATACTGTAATTTTCTTTTATGACAGGTAATATATAGATACTTACTTACAAAAAAAATAAACATCATGAACATAACAAAAAACGTATGTGTTTATAAATAACCAACTAGCTACGTACCAAAAAAATTTCTCTTAGCCATAGGCTTGTTGTTCATATTATCTCAATAGAAATCCACTCATGAGATGAGACTATGAGTCCACAAGGAGGTTTATCCATCTCGGTTTTCCACTCTCCACATTTAGTGCTACTCCAACAACAATTCCAATCCAATAACTCTCTTCCCCACAACCTAGACAACCCAAGGAATTGGACCCCCCTTCATTGCACACAGTCCCTCGTGATTTCCCACTTCCCTCCACAATGCACTAGGTTGGTTAGTAATCTCATACTTGGAAACTCCATGAACTCTCAAGTACTCTATGAGTGTTCCTAACATCCTCCACAAGGCTCTTAAGCGGTTTCCTCAACAAGAAAAATGCTCCACAGGAACACAACCCATTTTTA
Organism: Picea engelmannii; assembly: GCA_009831015.1. Taxonomy (NCBI): domain Eukaryota; kingdom Viridiplantae; phylum Streptophyta; class Pinopsida; order Pinales; family Pinaceae; genus Picea; species Picea engelmannii. The sequence goes on from ML802467.1 coordinate 150,198, forward strand.
TAGGAACATTGGCCACAATTCCAACATAAACACTACCCAATAACGATTTTCTTCAAGCACAAAATGGTTGGTGCTCTTCCGAGCACTCAACTCCCACCTTGTTGCCAAAAAAAAAATGTTAAAAACTTTCTTATTTTTCCATACAAATTTCTCTTTTGTCAAAGCAAGTTGACTCCCACAATCCCCAATGTTGATTGTACATCAGCCCCATGCTCCCAATAACTATGTTATGTGACTTCTCACACCCACCCTCTTACATCAATTTAATGACTGAGTGTATAAGAAGTCAAGGGGGGGATTATATAGTAATGACACATTAACATAGGAAAATGACATGGGTTTTCCCCTTGGATCCCCTTTTATCCCCCTCTCTTGTAGAATCATAGCCCCCATAATGTATTAATCAATATGGGTTCTTACATATCGATTCACTAGCCTAAATCACATTTACCCAATTACATTATAATTTAGAGGGATTATAACTCAGGATGTTACAAATACTAATTTGGGCAAACAATTTTAGAGAAAAATAAAAATTGATGAATTTTTTCCTTTTTTTAGCATGGAAACTTAACTTATGGGTGAAATTTAACCCCTAAAATTTTACAATATAAAGCATATCAAAATGAGAGTAAAAAAACAAACCATACTCTTTCCTAAGTGCAAAATTCAACCAAAATATAAAATCTAAGTCATCAAAACATTGTCTTACATGAACAAAATTGGTGTGATTGGAAATGATAACTGCACACAAATTTGTCAAGTAACTCTACTCGTGTAAACCTTCCATGTCTCTCAATGTTGCTTCACCACAAATTTGATTCCATTAAGAAATAGAAAATTGGATCCTTTAAAGGAATAAAGAGTTATTTTTCTCCAAGCTACATGTAAATGAGAGGAAAAGAACAAACTAGGATTTAACTGAATTACATAAATCTCCTTACATAAACAAGGTTTGTTTGATTATAAATGTTTACTTGTTTTGATTGATAACGTTTACTGCACAAATTATTTTGGTACATCTCCCTTAGTAACCCTTTAACAAGCGTCAATTTTTTCAAGTGCAAATTTGATTTCATCAAGAACATAAACTAGCAACAACCATATTAATATGATATTATTACCGATAACATAAATAGTCCACGATAAACAAAAATATGTTTAAACAATAATGCAACATATATAAATCATAAAGAGTTATAGATTACACATGTAACACCTTCATTGCATCCATAAGTAACCACAAATAAATAAATTGATCAAATAACAAACACAGAAATAGTTCACATGAAATATTATTCAAGAAACTTATATGTCAATTCTAGATGTAAAATAATCCCATACACAAATGAACACATTCATGGTCACCAAAATTCCTTATTCTCTTTATATCATGAGATAAGAGTATCACCAGTGTTACAATGGGAAAAAGTCCTTCCTTCATACAATGGTCTTCCTTTTATAAAATAAGGAAGACCTTTTAGATTTTGCAAATGTTGATGTTATAGTTACAATGCTTCATTTTACCCCTCTTTGTTCTATTTTACATTTCAAATTATCTTTACATTTTTAGTTTCATGAATAAACAATAATAACATACATAAATTTAGGAATCCTTTTTGGTAAGGAACGTTTTTCTGTATGAAGTCCACAATATAAAATGAGACTTAGTGGTGATCTTGACAGTTTCTTCCACATCCTCACAGGAGGCGTTTATGTTCTCCAATAGTATTTGAGTCTTCTCTTTATCTTTGTGATCAAATCCATGGAGATTTGAAGGAGCCTCTTCATACTTATTATGCCAGTCTACCACTTTGTCAAAGGCATACTGGGGAACTTCATTCTTTCCTTTCTGTTAATTCACCTAATCTGATAGTCTTATTAACTCAACATTTTTGGATTTCATTTAACTTGGTGAAGAATGCTTTTTGATCTTCCCTTAACTCTTCATTCACCGATGCATCTTCTTCTGTTACAACTTCAAGGACATTGGTCAGTTTGTTACTCTCTTTCAGTTGTGCCTCAAGTTTCTACACCTTTTCCTCATATTCACTGATTTTCAAACTCTATTTCTCATAGAGAGGAATTTTCTTTTGGTGCTTTATTTTTAGAAACTTAATTTCTTGCATGTGTGCATTTTTCAAGCTTTTTATTTCATCTATATATAGCTAGTATTTATCATCTTCCTACTTCTTGAATTCATCCTCCATTTGAGATTTTTTTTGGTTCAATTTCTCTTTAAAAACTAACACCTTGACCTTGTAGGTGAGTGCAATCTAATGACGGTCTCTCATAATGCGTTAGTGGCAATGAAAACATGAAAAAAAAAACAATTTGTTAACATGGAGGGATTATTCAAGGTACATTTACAATGAATTTGAATATGGTGTAAAAAGATGAAATGTAGGAAATCAAATTATATTTCCAAATATACAATTTTTATTTATAAAAGTTTTGAATAACTATGTGAAATTTGAGTTTTTATAACAATGGTATGATCTTTTTCTAGAAAAATACAAGGTATATGTCTCTGCTAGTGTAGGTGTTTAGTACCTTAATGATGTAATTTCCTTCCAAACATTTGTACAATTGTAGAGAACCCATTTGTCTAGTGTGGTGTATTTTTTCAAATTTTATAATATTAATTATATATATATTTTTAAATTATGAAATTCAATATATCCTTGAAATTATAACACCTTCCATTAGTGAAAGCTATGAGGGTCTTAACATTATATAAAAAAGAATATTTTGTTTCAATATTGTAGATATCGGTCTCTTGTAGTGTGACATATAAATCATTTTAAAAATGGTTAAGATGACAAAAAGTTATAGAAGAAATACAAGAGGTATGTATTTTAGGATTTTTATATATATACAAGACAAAAATAGATTAAAAACAATAGGCAATAATTTTTTTTTAATAACTATATATTTGGAATCTGTATAGTTGACTCAATCTATGTCTTTACTTTCATAAACAAGAGATTTGTGTAGCCTATAGAAAATAATGTCAAAACTAGAGATATAGAGAGGTATTCATAAAAATGGAGATTTTTATGTATTTGCAGACCAAACCATTAGGTTTTTCATCCCAAACCTAAATCTGAGGCAACTAACTCAACAAACACATACACTAGAGTTTTCACTCCCACCCTAAAAAAAATGAAATGAAAATAACACGCGTGCACTTTAGCAATGTGCATGCATTCCTAAAGCA
>ML802467.1:154919-181597 GCA_009831015.1 Picea engelmannii
TTTTTTTGTCTTTTTGTATAATTGGAAAGAAACTTTTGGAAGGTACTTTTCATCTTTTGGTGTAATTGGAAGGAAACTTTTGGAAGGCATTTTTGGTCTTTTGGTCTAATTAGAAGGCATTTTTTTGTCTTGTTGTATAATTAGAAGAAAACTTTTGGAAGGAAGTTTTAGTCTTTTGGTGTACTTGGAAGGCATTTTTTGTCTTGTTGTATAATTGGAAGGCATTTTTGGTTTTTTGGTGTAAGTGGAAGACAATTTTTGTCTTGTTTTATAATTGGAAGGAACATTTGGTCTTTTGGCATAATTGGAAGGGGTTTTCGGTCTTTATGTGTAATTAGACAAAAACAATTGTCTTGTTGTATAATCAGAAGGAAAATTTTGGTATTTTGGTGTACTTGGAAGGAATTCTTTGTCTTGTTGTATAATTGGAAGGAAAATTTTGGAAGTAATTTTTGATCTTTTGGTGTAAGTGGAAGGAAATTTTTCATTTTAAACATGGGGAACCTACGTATTGAGGTAGAAATTATTTGAGGAAATAAAAAATCATTGAAAAGGTAATTGAAGAAAGAGAAAATTCAAGGTTAGATATGACGAAATCCAATCTTTTAGAAGAACCCAATCCAAATTCTAGTGCAATCATTGCCATTGTTCTTTCTCCTCCATCTGCGCAAGAAAAGCATAGTATTTTAATAGAGGTCAATCCATTTCAAACCTCTAGTGAACTTGCAATGCATATTTCATGAAGAAAAGTCTTTGTGGATGACTATATGATGATGGATTTGCTTAGATATAATTATAATATGGATGAAATTAGAGAGGCAACTGGTGCACAACCTTCTAGTGAAGAAATTGGTGTGGTAGAACCTCTTGTTGGACAGTCAGAAATTCTATAAACTAGTCACATGCATGTCCACTCTCCTAGAATTAATCCTTAACTTATCAAAGGGGAAAGAACTACTAAATTTGTAACTCTACACCAAATAGGCCAAGAGTGCTTGAATACAGGTCCATTGCCCCTACATAAACTAAGAAGTTTTTGGCAATGAACTCCTAAATGCATTCAGGTGGATGAAAGTGGTATAAAATCACTTGAAGGTAAGTCGCCTAACTGAACTATTCATTATCATTCATATAAAGTTATTAAAGAATATTTTGAACCAAAATATGATGCAACTAAATGTTAATTATTTTTCTCTTTGTTAAAATATTTGAGTTTGACTACTGTTAGGAGAATTTTAGGCATTAACACAATTAAAAGTTCATAAACAAGTCATCATATTGTTAGAAAATGTGTAGATTATTTTCAAAAAAATGGTAAGAAAAATCATTCTATAGATCATAATGCATCATGATGTGTCTTGTCACAATCGATCATTAGCAAGATCACAAGAAAACAACAATTTCTCAAACAAACCTCTTATCTCATGAAATGCAATATCAAAACCCTTTGAAAGTATTCTAATAGAAAAGATAGCTTGGACATAGGTGGCCAATCAGATTTTTGGGCCTTCACTGGTAGGATACCTCAGTCTAACATGAAGTTAATTGCAACAATTACGGAACTAGTACAAAAGTTTTGGCATGATAACAATAGGCCTTCTTCAAACCAAAAATATGTACTAAAATTGAGAAGGGGATATGAGGACCATGAACCCCACATTAAACACTTTCTTTAAATGAAATAGATATAATTGTATGAGATATTTATGAATATACATAATGCACTTAACTTGGGCCAAAGATATTTTGAGAAATCCAAACCTTGGTATGTTTGAATAAACAAAGTGTGTAACACATGTTGTTTTTGATACCACATTGAGTATGGTTATTATTATGACATGCATATATCTATATTTTTTATGTATTTCATAACAATTTTATGCAGGAATGCTCAATGATATTTTCGCTAACATCATCTAGAGACTTTATTCATAGCATCTTGTGTACAAGGCCAGAGGGTTGTACATTCTCTAAAAAATCTTACTTATATAGGACATGCTCCGAACATAGTGGAATGGAATTATTGAGAAAATTTGTCCATGCGAGGGATGAGTATGAATTTGTAAGGAAAGAGGTTGAATTAGAAAGCTTCAAATATGTCATGTATGATATTTATGGAGGGCATGAAAATAAAAATATACAGTTGGTGACTTCCTAGGATGGTAATGAGTATTTAAATGGTATCTTTTCTTTCAGATCGCACTTTGAAATGTGATGGGGGAAGCATTGTAATAATTAATTTATATATGTTTTTGTATTTTATCTACTAGGTACGAGTATGTGACTTCATCAATGAATTCTTTGAAAAGACCCAACAATATGTGTTTCATGTCCATGTGGTTCGATGGCAGGACAAGTATTTTAGAATCTGAATAGATACATTTCGCATTGGTATTATCTTATCAACAATTGATTTTATTGAGAACTACACCCTTCAATTGTAAAATGAGATTCATATATGATATTATCACTCATATTAGGTCAACATAATTGTCCATATCACATACATACATGGGCTATATAGTAACGAAGAAAACATAGTTACATTGAAGGAGCATCACCTCTACATAATGATGATTGGTGCCATGACTTAGATTATATACAAAATTGATTTTAGTTGTTCTACAATCACCTAAAGGACAATAACATATATATGAATTGAAATTGGATTTGGTTAGATGGTTGCGCGGGAAAGTTAAAAAATGCCAGTGTATTTCAATGGTTGTGTATGTTGTAAAAAAACATGAGGTACTACATATTTGGCACTGTTTCAAGATTGGGCATTGAAAAGGGCATAATGATGGAGTAGTTGCATGCATCAAAAGTATGTTACATAGGAAATAGATGAAGTTCAAAACTACTTCCCACATTATATATGTTAAATACATTTTTGAATGGTGTTCTTTAGTAATGGAAAAAGGAACAAGAAGGCATGAAGACCAATCAACGAGGAAAGGACACACATATAGATATTTTTGGGAGGTGATTGATGTATATCAATAATAATCATATGAATTAAAAACAATCCAGTGAACTCATGGATTTCATTCTATTCAAACATCAGACAATGCATTCGTTGAAATATGGAAGTGAAAACACTCTCACTTCTATTTCCATGCAGTAGTAGTGAATGGGATGATTGTGAATCCACAATCTAGGTTTATAGATGGTATCATGTATCACTCCCCATTGGCCAATATATAACTATGTAATCATCCTAGTTGGAGGAGGACCAATCAAATATTTTAGTAGATTATGATCATGTCGCATATCTTGTACAACCAGGTTAATTGAATATTCTATTAATTTTGATTAACTAGAATGAATGTTGTATGCTTTGTTCATTTAGTGAACTCATGTGTTGGAACTCCATTTTTTTCAAGGCACATATATGAAATGGTTTCCCAAAAAGGTAATGAATGGGGTACTAAATATTGGTTGGCACATTTCTTAGAGGGAAAGCAAACCCTCATGGTCTTAGTAACAGACTCCAAAGGCATTCAATTTCCTATTGGGTTGATGGTTATTAAAGGAGATTTTTTTACACAAAATGACATAACAAAGAAGAAAGGTAGTTATGTATTTCAATATTACAGACCAGGTGAATTTTATACCACTTTACAAACTTAGTCATTGGTACAAAGATCCAATTACAAATAATGACAAGGAGTAACTAATCAAAGGTATGACACTTCATGCCTTACTCTCAGGAAGAGAAGTTAATGGAGACAATTATCATTAGAAGTGATCCTAATGGTCTACACGAATGACCATAGGTATGTATATAGGTATGGGGTATGATTTTTATTTTTTGTTCTATTTTGATATATGTGTGTTGTGTTTTTTTTTGTTCAGTTTTTTAATTAATTTATAAATGACTCCTAATTTTTCTTAAAGAAAGATTTTAACTCTATTTTCCTTTGTGTCAACCAAATTATCCAAATAATCATAAGCACATGAAGTCTCATCAATAAGAACAACAAATTTTTTTCAACACCACCCAATGATTCTTGGAAAGATGGGTTTAGGATGACATTGAGAAGTGTATGTAGTTAATTTGTAAATTTATAATTTATCCTAATTTAACAGATTAAATGAGTGTGAGAAAGGGTAGGTTCTCTATATATTCATCACTTTCATTCTTAGATTGTGAGAATATGCATAAACCCCTTATCCTTAATTCTTACATTGTGAGGAAAGGAATGTAGACAACCTCTTAATCACCTTAATTCCTACTAGGAATATGAAAAGGGGCGTTTGTTCCTTCTTCTTGTCACATAAGTCCAATTAGACACAATTAACCACATAGCACATCCTAGAAAATCTACAAGCTTCAATAGACAAGAAATTTATACTCAAAGTGGCCTTCTAAAAACCAAAACTAAGGGAGATGAAGTCCCCAAGACTTGGCTATCGAAGGTGTGAGAGATAGTTACGATTGTAAGTTTTAAACCTGTGAAGTAAATCAATGCATACAGATTCTTAAGAAAAACATAAATTAATCAATGGCTCATACACATAGTACACAAATATTTATGTTGGAAACCCTTAACCGAGAGAAAAATAACCTTCCTTAGTGCCACACCTTTCAACTCTTCATTGTATTAATTTCACCATTCACCATACAATATATACAATATTTTAGGTATTTCGTAGCTACCAAAACCCTAATCCCTTAATCCAAGATTAATTTAGAAAACCGCTAAAAATAGAAAAATACGATAAAATAGTTGGGATCGTTAGACATAGTTGTCGAATCTGGCGCGCCCACACACACACATGAAAATAATATAACACATACCCAAAATTCTCCCACTTGTTGTTTTCTTTGCATACAGGGGTTCACAACATTACATAGTCAACAATTCAGGGAAATAATGCCCATTGTTCCTCTACACCAAGAGAACTTCTTTGTGCTCATAGACTTTGTCTATGAATCTCCAACATTCTTCAAAGTGTCAACATTTTCCAAAAACACCTTCTTTTCTTCAACCATGTCTCTCACAAAATGATACTGAATATCAATATGCTTTGTCTTTAAATGATAAGCAAGGTTCTTTGCCAGGAAGATTTCACTCTGACTGTCACAATCTAATCTCATTGCTTGTTGTACCAACCCAATACATGAACACAATCTCTGTAACCATAATTATTCCTTGCTTGCATGAGTGGCTACCATGTATTATGCTTATGTAGTTGAGAGTTCCACTATAGCCTGTCTTTTTCTCATCCAATTGATTGCTCCTCCAAATAGGTTAAACACATACCCACTTGTAGATCTTCTATGATCCAGATCTCTAGTCCAGTCTGCATCAACAAACCCATGTATGTCCAACACTCTGTCCAATCCAGGTCTTCCTTGGTAGCACAATCCATAACTGGTAGTGCCACACAAATACCTGAAGACCCTGATTAATGTTGTCCAATGCTCCTTCTCTGGTTTTGATATATACCTGCTCAAAACTCCCACTGCATGTGTAATGTTTGGTCTAGTACATACCATTGCATACATCAAATGGCCAACAACACTGGCATACAGAACATGGGACATGTCCTCTTCTACTTCATGTGTCTTGGGACATTGATCTACAAATAACTTTACACCTATAGGAATAGGAACCTTGACCGGTTTACTTCCATGCATTTTAAACCTCTGCAATACCATCTCAACATATTTTCTCTGATTCAACCAAAGTTTCTTGTTTGCACAATCTCTTTTAATCTCCATTCCCAAAATGAAGTTAGCAGCACCGAGATCCTTCATGTCAAATTTGGAGGATAGCTGTGATTTCACCTCTTTGATAATGTCAATGTTATTTCCTACCAACAACATGTCATCAACATACAACACTACATAAATGAAGTGATTACCAACCTTCTTGGAATATACACAATGATCATCCCTGCTTCTCACAAATCTCAATCCAAGGATGTATGTGTAGAAATTTTGGTACCCATCCTAGGTGATTGCTTTAAACCATATAGTGATTTCTTTAGATTAAATACCAACTCTTTCTTTCCTGTCACTACAAAGACTTCTGGCTGCTTCATGTAGATTTCTTGTTCCAGATCCCCATGTAGGAATGTTGTCTTCACATCCATCTGTTCCACTTCAAAATCAAAAGCAGTAGAAATAGATAAAATAAATCTAATAGAAGTTAACTTGGTGACAGGAGAAAAAATATAACCAAAGTCAATTCCCTCTACCCGGGAATAAACTTTTTCTACTAAGCAAGCTTTATATTTCTCCACTTTTACTTCTACATTAAACTTTTTATTAAACAACCATTTTCTACCAACATATTTTCTTCCAGCTGGAAACTCAACTAGATCCCATGCCTCAGTCTTATCCAAGGCATCCATTTCTTCAACCATGGCCTTCTTCCAGAGTTTACTATCCTCTGAATTCACTACTTCCATGACAGTTCTAGGATCATCATCAGTAATGGATAAACAAAAATTAGAACAAAAAACCAAGTGGACTATACCTTTCTGGTTTCCTTCTTTCCCTCACTAATCTCCTCACTATTAGGGTATGAGGTTCTTCTTATTCATCATATTCTTCAGTTGATTCATATTTTGTGTCATCCAACTCAAACTCTATTTTCTCAGGTTTTGCTTCCCTTGGTAGGAATTCCTATTTGGGAACATCTTTCACCTCTCTAAAAAAAACATCCCAACTGTAAACAAACTTCTTAGTTTCTGGGTTCCAAAGCTTATAACCTTTCACACCATATTTATAACCAATAAAGATACACTTTTCATCTTTATTATCCAGCTTACTCATATTTTCCTTTGGAACATGTACATAAGCATCACAACCAAACACTCTAATATGTTCAAGAGAGGGTTTCTTACCAATCCATACCTCACGTGGAGTTTTATCATCCAACACCAATGAGGGTGATCGATTGACCAGGTAACAAGTTGTACCCACTTCCTCTGCCCATAATTCTTGTCCTAACTTGGCACCACTAAGCATGCTCCTTTCTTTTTCCATTAGTTTCCTGTAAATCCTTTCTGCAACTCCATTCTATTGAGGTGTGTGTTACACATCAATATTACTTGATTTGATAAGTGTCGCATGTTCCTCGCAACTGTCGCAAGTGTTGCATTTTGTTTACAAGTGTCGCAAATGTCAAACAAGGCATACTGCCATGATGACGACACCAAGGAGACACTTAGAATACCTCAAACACCTGATTTGAAGAAAGAGAATGGCTAACTGAAGTCAAGAATCTCTTATCACCTGAAAGGAGCTCTCAAACTAGGGTTTTAAGGGAGAGCGCTCCCCTATTTCACCCTTAGGAGCGCTGGCACTCCCCTACAAGCTGCTAGGGAGCGTTATAACACCAAATCACCCCTCTGAAGGAGCGCTACAAGTCTTTGAAGCACTGACGCTCCCCTTGAGCCTACTAGGGAGCGTTATAGTGCCCCGATGCCCCTTTTGAGGGAGCGTTGTCTAATCTGGGGCAGTGGTTGATCTGTTGAGGAGAATAAGGGGAGGATCTTTCAAGTTTGGAAGGTAGTTGCATTCGAATTCTTGGTTCAATCATGATCTTAAGAGAAGATCCCTGATCTAAGGAGGGAATTCCTCAACCTATCCTAAATATACCTCAAGAGGTTAAGCCTCTCTTAACCTATATAAGAAGAATCTATGATGGTGGAAAGGGGGAAGAATTGTAAGAATGAAACCTATGATCTCATAGGAAACACACAATGAACTGGAAAAGAGAGAATCACACCAACCTTATGATCTTATAAGTGGTGATGGAATAGAGATATTTTGGAAGCAAGAGACCTATGATCTCATAGGGAGCAATCAGTGAAGCTATCATCATTCAGATCATGGATCTTTTGAGAAAGGGGTAGACAAGGAGGACTTGGCAGAACTGCTACAATCCATCTACGGCTATAAGCAATGTTTTGTCCTCATTAATATAATTTGCTTGGCCTATTTCTTTCTAATTCGTGTTCAATCTCACATGAATTTGTCTCTTTAGTAGATAGACCTATTTCAGACTAATCTTGATAGAGTAGGAAGTGGTCGTACTTTGTTTGCCTACAGGGCTTATCGAGGAGCGAAATATTGGAGCTCAACTCGGAGCGTGCAGGGACAAACGCCGGTAAAAGGTACTTCTTTTCTCCTTCCTTCTCACACACTAGTCCACCTATATCTAAAAGGAAGTCAGTGACCATGATAAGAACTTTCTGTCTTAGAGTTAAGAGTCTAGCTCTTTGAGGAGATCTACCTATCCGCAGGGAGATTTTCCTTCAACAGAAACTGGCGACTCCGCTTGGTACAAATCATAACTTTCTTAGTTTTGTTTTTCCTCATAGAAATTGTCTTACCCTTTGTGTTCTTAGGCATTTTTCACCCCTTCATATCTGATTGCACTTGTTGATTGACTCTTTACCCCATCACACTTAGCTTACCTGTCAAAATTTGATCAAAATTTTGGGGTTTTGGACTGTTTTATGAGTTTTTTTAACCTGGCGCCCCCCTGCCCATGTTATAAAAGCACCAACACTCCCTGGAAGTGTTGGAAAGAGCTTTATAACGCTCTGGTGGCCCTTATACTAGAGCGCCAACCCTCTTTTCCCCAAAATCTCTTCAAAATTTCCATTTTTTGGAGGTCCAGACCTTGTTTCTTCACTTGATGAGCTGCTTTGTGATTCAATGATCCTTCCTTTGACCTTTGACATGCTTCCTCCTGAGAAGTAAACACCTTGATGATCATATTTTATGCCCTTCTTCATTCTTTTTGAGTTTTTGCTGTTGAGAGCTTGAAATCGATCCACTGCTTTTTCCTCTCCTATCTGACTGAGCAAGAACTCTAGTGAAGGACATTTGAAGTCTGTAATTCTTCTCATTTGGTTCTTTGAGGTCATCTGATCCAATCTCTTTCTCCTTCCTTTTGAATTTTTTATTTTCTTTCTCTTGTTTGATTGCAAAAGGGTGTGTTGTTTGTGCGAAATCTGCGTTTTCTTGTCCGAATCTCCTTGATCTGAAAGGGTAGTTGGCAGGACAAGTTTTGCATTGATTATCATTCGCATACAAACGAAAAAAGTACATCTTAGTGATTAGTTTGCATACTAGAAAGATTTTCTAAAATGTTGTAGCATCATATTGGATTTGATTGAGAACAAAATTGATTGAGGGCATTCCTTATCAAGTGTTTGATAGTGAAAACGACTCTTCCTCTTTCCCTTAAATAGGTATTCATTGAAAAGAAATGATTTCTTATCATACTTCATGCATATTTTTGGGAATTGAGTCATCATTCCATCAGTTTCACTTTTGTACACCCTCAGAGTAAACAACAGCCATTAAAATCAATGCTTAACTAAAATTTATTAGACTTTTTACATCTTTGTTAGCAAACCTACATTAGTTTAAGGTGTAGGGATTTGGAATAGGTTGAAAGGAAAACTTTCCAAAGCTATCAAACAAACTTAGTATCTTGCGGTAGGGAGAGTTAAATCCAATTGTCGTATTGGCTTGCTGGGATCCCCCTCTCACATAGGGGTTATGCACGAGGTTGCATTCGGGTGAGTTACGGAGATTATCCCTTCGTGGCCGAACTGTTTGTAGTGGTCAGATCGTATATTGGGGGTCACTGGAAGGTATACCCACAATTATGTGTGGGAGCCTTTCAAGTTGATTTCGGACTTGTTATCCTGCCCATACGTTCCGATTGGACTGTCGACTGTACTTGCCCAGGGGATGACTATGAGTTGGTGACCTTAGTAGCCACAATATTTAGGGTCTCACACAAGGTGACGGTGAAGGGAAGTCTCACTGTACCTGGAATAGACGTTGGTCAAACTCACTCGGGCTCCTTGGAGGGTAAATCCACAATTACTGCATGGAAGCTTACACCAAGGCGTAAGTCCGTTAAGCAGGTCCCCAACGTAAATGATCCACCCACTCTATCCCTGCCCCTTCCTATTTTGATCTCGTTATGTTGGATTTCATCACCAACTAGAGGTTTCATCGTAGGAAGGTTTGTTTGATTGTTTGCTTCTTAGATTCATAGCGTGTGTTGTTTGTTTTACTTAGTGGACCTTAGGTTGAGTCAGTGATAATGGCATTGAATCCTGGGAGTGCCCATGGAGGAACCCCTTCTCATGGGGAAGCTTATACCTTTCCTTCGTTTGGAAACTTTGGTCCTCCATATGTTGCCACACTAAGTCTTCCAGGACTCACTATCGGATTATAAGTTTCGTTGTTCCCCACTCCAGTGATCCTGAATCCTACCAATGTTTCAACTGCACCTAATACTTTGGATGTCAATACACCACCCACACATCAACCTCACGTCGACTTTTCACCTTCTTCGCCCATTAAGTCTCCTTCCATTTCTCCTTCTTCGCCTAGTGAAAGCTCTAAAGCAAGTAGCTAGGTTGATCAGAAGAAGAAGAAATGGAAAGAGAAGAAGAAGAAGAACCCGGAAAGGACAAAGACCCCAACAAAATCAGATGTTAGCTCTAAACAACCAGTTACTGTTAATAGTACTGGGAGTTTTTATGAGGTCAACAAGATTAAAATGAAGAATCCAAAATCCAAATTCCCTTGCAGCCTTTGTAAGGGTGACCAATTTCTGAGGGATTTCCCCAGTCTTATCCAGGTCTTAGAAATGTGGTCCTCCATGTCATCGACATCTTTCGGTCATGTCGATGATACCCCGTCAACTAGTGATGTTCAGGTTGGTAAGAAGAAGCAAATTGTCAAGTTCCCTTGCATGTTATGTAAAGGTAATCATTACTCTCACCCTTTTCCTCGCATGGACGAGGCTTCTTCTCTTTTGGAAAAACTTCAACTTCCAAAAGGTTATCGTAAGCTTTCCTCCGACCCATCATTGGTTGATGGACTGGTCAATCCGGTTCCATCCCTAGTTAGTTCAGATGATTAGGTGGTCAATCCAGTTCCCTCCTCGATTGAACCACAAACCCAAGTAGTTGATTCAGTTCCATCATCGATCAACCCCGCTCTTCATCAAAAGAGTGACACCAAAGCGGTCCATCTGTTTCCACTCGTCGACCCCGTTCTTCCCTTGGAGAATGAAACTCAAGTGGTCAATTCAGTTCTGCCATTGGTCGATCCCACTCTTCCTCTGAAGAGTGCCAAAGTGGTCGATCCAGTTTCACCATCGGTCGATCCCATTCCTCCATTGAGGAATGTCAAAGTGACTGATCGTGTCCCTTCCTCGATCAGTCCCACTCTTCCTCTGAAGAGTGCTAAAGTGGTCTATCCAAGTCCACCGTTGGTTGATCCGATCCAATCATCGGTCGATCCTACTCCCCTTCTAGAGAGTAAACCTAATACTGCCCATGTTTTTCTCATTAATACAGACTCTATAGTACCAGGGGGCATTCCTCCTTCTCCTGTGAAACCCCCTCCAAGTAATGAGGCCATCCTTTTTGATTGGGGTGTGCTAACTAGACCTCGTCTTCCCTCCCACATTCCTTTCCATATTATAGTACAAGTTCATGGTCAGGACATTCCTCAAACACTGATAGATGAAGGTGCGTCCGCTAGTATTTTGTCTTCTGTTGCTTGGTACGCTTTGGGTTGTCCGCAGCTTGCACCGGTTACACAGAATCTGTTATCTTTTAATAGAAGAACTAGTCAACCTTTAGGGATCCTTCCATAGTTTCCTGTAACTTTGGGAGGGAAAACTATCTTTATCGATGTCATGGTAGTCCGAGACCCCTTGGATTGCGCTTTACTCCTTGGGTGGGATTATGTCTATGATATGAAAGCTCTTGTATCCACCCTTTTCCGTGTGATATCTTTCCCTCACGATGGAAGAATTGTGACTATTGATCAACTTTCATTCATCGGCCCCAACTGGGTTACCTCCCTAAGCGGTTCTTATATGTATATAGTATCTCCCCCGCCGCATGTCAATTATGTGGCGTTGTCTCCCATGACCTCAACTTCTGATGATTTGGATCCGATAGTGGACATGGTGATTTCTTAGGTAGGATTATTGGAGCCTGATCTCCTTAATCCTATCACGACCCTCGACATGTGTTCCTTCCCGAGTGATTATCTTCCATCCAATGAAGATCTCCTGGAGGCGATGACCATGTTTTATCCTTGACATGGTACCCTTCTGGAGCATTATCCTCTCGGAAGCCATGATCAAGAAGCAACCATGAGCATAGTTTCTCTTCTCTGTGGCAAGCTCGTTAAAAAATGAAACAGAGGCTCTGAGCATAGTTCTTTTCCTATGTCAATCTTGTTAAAAAATGAAACAGTCACCTCTCTTGAACCTTCTTTTCATCCACCCTTCTCCTTTTTCTCATCTACTAGAGAAATTGGTGACAACCTTAGAGCTGGTGAATGAATTGAAGCTTGGAGGGCATGTCTCCAGCCTTTGATGATCTTTTTGGAGTTAAGCCACTAGATTTCAAGCTGGGGACATACTGAGCTTAGTCTTTGTTCTTTCTCATGCTCGTAAATACATGAGAATGCATCTGGGTAGAATTTTATCTCTTTTTCGGACCTGTATGGATACACGAAAAAGGAATCCCCTGGAGTCTCCTTTAAGCTCTTTTCAGACTCTCTAAACATGAAAATATTGCTGAGTGATATTGCTTTCTTTCCCACTCGTTAAACGGTTTGAAAGGGTGTCTTTCGAGTGATAATTTATCACTTTTTCGGCCTCGCGAGACTAACATTACGAAAAAGGACAGCATTGGAGTCATCTTTAAGTTCTTTTCAGACTCTCTAAACATGAAAAGATTACCGAGTGACCTTGTTCTCTTCACGCTCGTTAAAGTATTTGAAGAAAACGTCTGTTGAGCGATAGTTTATCTCTTTTTTGGTCTCGTCATACTACTTTACGAAAAAGGAACTGAGAGAGTTCTCTTTTAAGTGTTTTTCCAGACTCTATAATCATGAAAAACCTTCAAGTTTTCTGTCTTTAGACTCGCTAAAACACACATCGACATGCCCATATGGGATCAAACCCTTACTTCTTCCAGTTCGTTAAACAAAGGAAGAGGAACTTACCGAAGGTGGGTTTTATCGAGCATGTGTTATCCTCCTCGAGCTCATTAAATTAAAAAGAGGTACTCGTCTATTTGGATGGGGGAAAAATTGAAAGAAGCAAGCCAAGCAGTACCAAGTAATTCTTAGAGTTGCCCTTGAACACGACACTTTGTCTTTTGCATGCATTATAATCCGTTGAACCTCTGCACTGAGCCAATCCTTTGAGTTTCTTTCACTCCTTTGGGTCACCTGACGTCAGCATCCACTGCATCATCAAGTTTTGGTCCATGCCATGTTTCTATTTTCGTGCCTCAGTGTTCAAGGGAAGTATCCACCTCTAGAGTCAACCGTCACAAATATCTTGTCTCAATACCCATGTCAGTCCATGTTCATTTGATCTACCAATTACATCTCTATGTCCATTTCGTGTCGTTGATGGGGGATACATTAAGGCCCTCCTTCGACGAGCCTATTCCTGTCGACTTCAACACATTATCCAGGAACTAGACTTAGAAACTAGTTATTACTTTGGGACCTGCATGCCTCAATGGTAGGCCTCCTCACATTCGACAGTAGGTTTACACCATTGACCTCTGATCAGATGATTCCATGGATGTTCGACTTCAGCTCATCCATTCACATTCGTTGGAATGTACTAGGGTACCTTGGGAATCATTGACATTAATGGTGATCTCCCTTGCGCTTGTTAACGGTTTACATCATTGACTAGTAATCAAGTGGTTTCTGCCATGTTCAACATCAAGACATCTATTCACATGGTTAGATTCATACTACATCGGGATCGGTAAGAAGACCCTGGGTTGAGTGATCACTTTGATATGTACTTTTCCCAGGTTGCGATGGAGTTTCTCTTGAACAATGACACATATACTGTCACATAGATCCACTTTGTATTGGTCGTGGCTATGTCTTGTCATCTCATAGATCCACTGTGTATTCTTCATGGCTACGATTAGTTTAGGTCATCAGAGTATAGATCCACACTGTATCCTCGGTGGCTATACATTTTTATCAATACAATTATGGATCCGTAGTGTATTTTATGGCGGCCATATCTTGCAAGTCTTGATCACCCAAGCATAGGTATGCCTGCCTTGGGTTTGAAACATGTCATAATATTTGTTGCATGTTCGTGTGCAGCTTTTGTCAGGTTCTCTGCATCTATACCCTTGCTTGAAAGTCTACAAAGCATTTCAGTTATCAGTTCCTGTCTTCTAACTTCATACTTTGGGGGGAAATCTGTTACACATAAAAAATCCTCACTTTGGTTTTGTCGCAAGTGTCGTCATTACAAAGGTCGCAAGTGTCGCATGCTTCTCACAAGTATCGCAAGTGTCAAAGAAAGCATGCTGCCATGATGCCTATGTCGTGCCTATAACAACATGAGAAGGACAATTGAAACACCTCAAACATTTGATTTGGAAGAGGAGAAATGAGTCAGCAGGCTTACAAACCTTTTTCCATCTGAAAGCACCTCAAAAACTAAGCTTTTGAAGGAGAGCGCTCCCCTATACCTCTTCTGGGAGCGCTGGCGCTCCCCCTTACACTGTCTGGGAGCGTTATAAATCTCCTTTGGCCCTTTTGAGGGAGCGTTGGTGTATTTAGGAGCACTGGCGCCCCCCTTAAGCCTACTGGGGAGCGTTGTAGTGCTCTGATGGCCCTTTTGAGGGAGCGCTACCTATTCTGGGCAGTAGTTAAGTTGTTGAGATGAATGGGGGAAGGATATTTTCATTCTTGGAAGACAGTTGGATTCGAATCCCTAGTCCAGCCATGATCTTAGGGAAGATCCTCAACTGAAGGAGGTAAATCCTCAACTTCCCCAAGGATATCTCAAGTGGTTAAAGCCTCTCCAAGGCTATATAAGCAAGCTTTCTAATGGTGAAAGAGGACTGGAAAAGGAGAATCACACCAAACTTATGATCTTATAAGTGTGCTGGAACAGAGACGTTTTGGAAGCAAGAGACCTATGATCTCATAGGAAGCAATCAGTGAATCTATCATCATTCATATCGTGGATCTTTTGAGCAAGGGGTAGACAAGGAGGACTTGACGAAACTGCTGCAATCCATCTACGGCTGTAAGCAATGTTTTGTCCTCATTATAATTTGCTTGGCCTGTTTCTTTCTAATTTGTGTTTGATCTCACATGAACTTATCGTTGATAGATGGATCTATTTTCAAGCTAATATCAATAGAGTAGGAAGTGGTCATACTATTGTTTGTCTACAGGGCTCATCGAGGAGCGAAAGATTGGAGCTCAACTTGGAGCGTGCAAGGACAAGCGCCGGTAAAATGTACTTTTGTTCTCCTTCCTCCTTATGCATTAGTTTGTATAGATCTGAAAGGAAGTCGGTGTCCACGTTAAGCATCTTCTTTCTTAAGAGTTAATGGTCTATCTCTCAAGAGGATATCTACCTGTCCGCAGGGAGATTTTCCTTCAACAGTGTGTATAGAGTAGTCTTATTCCTTGCTATACCACACTTCTTACATAATTCTTCGAATTCATTTCCGCAGAATTCTCCACCATTATCTGTCCTCAATACCTTTACTTTATTCTTTTTCCGATTTTCTACCAGAGCCTTAAACTCTTTAAATTTATCAAATACCTCATATTTATTTCTAAGAAAAAAATTCCATGTGTTGCCTGAGAAGTCATCTATGAATGAAACATAATACACAGATTTACCTAGTGATGGAACATGCACAGGTCCAAAAACATCACTGTGTATCAACTCTAAGATCCCCTTTTCTCTTATGGCATTAGATGGGAATCTTACTCGATTTTTTTTACCATATATGAAATGTTCACAGAAATCAAAATCGAGAGTGCAATTAGACATACCTTCAACCATACTGTTACCGTGTAGTGTTCGAAGGCCCTTTTCTCCAATATGACCTAGTCTTTGATGCCACATGATGGTCTTCTTTCCAGGGATAGTATTGGTCTTGTCTTCTTTATTTCTCTACTCAAGGACAACAAAAATGTTACACCCATTAGTATAAGTTCTTCCCAACAACTTATACAAAGTTCCACACTGAACTCCCATCGTCAACACCATTTCTCCTCATACCATCTTGCAAGTGCCCTTTCCCAATATAGGATCCACTCCTACATCATCCAACTTGCTTACAGATACTAGGCTCCTGGATAGTTTTGGAATGTGATGAACCCCAGGGAGAGTTCTAATCCTTCCATATTTTAGCAACAACTTAACCCTTCCATGTCCCATGATTTTGGCTGTTGAATAATCTCCTAGGAATATGTCACCACCATCGTATTTTTCATATTCACAGAATGACTCCATGTGAGGAGTCATATGATATGATGCACCTGAGTCGATAAACCATACACCATGGTCTACATGTGTACCTGTAGATGCTAGGTAAACATCACCTGGATTTTTTCGCCTTTGTGGAAGAGGTATTATCAGATCCCTTTGGTTTATCAACCTTCTTAGACTTACAATCTTTCTTATAATGCCATGTTTTACCACACTTTCAACATTTACTCAAATATTTTCTTGGAGACTTAGATCTACCTGTAGATTTAGATCCCCCCCCTGAATACTTACCAGGATTCCTTTCTTGGGTACGACCTCTTACAAATAAATCATTTGTGTTCTGACTATCCATGCTTGTCCACCTCATCTCTTCAGATAACAAGGATGAAAATACATCCTCATACTTCAATGCAGATCGAGTGGTACTACCAATTGCTACAACTATATTATCCCAAGAGTCTGGCAAAGAACATAACAAAGTAATACACTTATCTTCTTGTACAATCATAATGTTAACAGAGACAAGTTGACTTACCAGAGCATTAAAGGAATTTAGATGTTCTATCATAGAATCTCCATCTTCCATCCTAAGATGATACAAATTCTTTCGAAGAAACAACTTGTTTACCAGGGACTTTGATTGATACGCATTCCCTAACTTATCCCATAGTTCCTTCGCTGTAGATTCTCCCGAGACATTCAACAACACTGAATCTGCTAGGCATAGTCGAATATTACTCCTTTCTCTTATATCCAACTTCTCTCAATCTTCCTTCAACATACCAGTAGGTTGTGTACTTGTAGTTTTTGTACTATTAGGTTGTGTATAGGTAGATTGTGTGCCAATAGACTGCGTACCAGTAGGATGTGTACCAGGATCCACAACGATCCATTGTTCTTTTTCTACAAGAAGTTCCTCCATCTTGAGCTTCCATAGCTCAAATTTTTTACCGTTGAATTTATCTATCTCGATTCTAGAAGAGCTCACCATTCCTTTTTGTACACTCGAATCACCACTGCAAAATATCCCACTGAACCTAGGTTTATCACAGACCCAAGATAAACTTGATCTATCAAGACCGAGCCAAACCCTCAACAATAAAGGCATCCCCCTGAAGCCAAAAACGAGCTCTGATACCACATGTAAGTTTTAAACCTGTGAAGTAAATCAATGCATACATATTCTTAAGAAAAACAAAAATTAATCAATGGCTCATACACATAGTACACATAGATTTATGCTGGAAACCCTTAACCGAGAGAAAACCAACCTTCCTTGGTGCTGCACCTTTCAACTCTTCATTGTATTAATTTCACCATTCACCATACAATATATAAAATATCATAGGTATTCCATAGCTACCAAATCCCTAATCCCTTAATCTTGGATTAATTTAGAAAACTGCTAAAAATAGAAAAATTTGCTAAAATAGCACAGTTTTCGAATCTCACCCACCCACACACACACATGCAAAGAATATAAAACATACCCAACAACAATAAACTTCACACAAAAATCACCCAAGGTGTAAGTACCCTCATGAATATGAGCACCTTCCAAGGGATATGAAATGTAGATTATACATATTCCTCAAGTACCACTAGTACTTCCCACTTGTAGTCGCCCATGCGATTCCCTAGGAAAATCCACTAAGGTTACCACTTAAAAATTGATNATATTATGCATATGGACAGGGAATACAAGACTTAGTCCTCAATCTGAAGTTCTAGAGAGAAGTTTTGTCACCCCGAGGACTTTCCACTTCAATCCAAAACCCATGTACACACAATAATTCCACTAAAAATGTGAAGAGGAGAAATATTCCCCACTTTCTTATCTTGACCATAGTTCTTTAAAAAAGTGTTAGATATTCTTTCCTGAAAATCACTCCTTGATACTAATATATTTATCTATGTTTAATCAATTCATACTTTGATTTTTTGTCCTTGGAGAGTTTACTCTCTGACCCTCCACTAAGGCCCTAGAACCTAGACTAATGTGTGTTTTATAGAAATAAAATGTCTACTTATTTTTAATTAAAAATTTATCTTTAGGTCTGTTGATTACTCAAAGGGATGGAGTGGAATTGACGATGTTCTTGTCTCTTTCAATCGAAATAATTAAGCAAGGTATGATAAATGAAAAATAATGCACTTTTTTTTTCCTTTCAATGAATTCTAGCTATTGAAAGGAGCAAGAGGTTCCTTTTTACAAATTCAAATCAAAATGTAGAAACAAATTCACAAATTTAACTACCAAATAACTCCTCAATAAATTTCAAATATCTAAAAACCCAAATCAAGTTCACTAATGCAAATTTCAATGGAAAAAAAATTCCTAAAAAAAATAGTTATGAGATGCAATTCCTTCTAGAATTTGAGAGTGGAAATTTACAAGCGATTTAGTGCACTTGATATTGATTGAAAGCATACCATAAAATATTTCAAATCAAAGCCCAAAATATCTTATATTCAATGGTGTTGGTCTGGTGGAAATCTAAGCACCCTATCAAAAGATATCAGCTTTGCAATCCATAGTTGTCATGGAAAAACCCTTAAACAATTGGTTTTAAACTAGTGATTAATCCACTTCTTAGACTCCTATTTGTACAATGTTTTTTGAACTTGACTATTTTTCTCAGCAGAGCTAATATATAGAATTGGTTTCTTCATATTTTGCACAAAAAATTATATAAGTTGATCTAAAGTAAGACACCCTCTTTTTTTCCCTAGTGGAGTCACGAATTTTGTTGTAGGTATATTTGTCTACTGATACAAAATCCCATCACTAACCTTATTACAACCATTGATAGATGAAGGGATAAATCACTACATATTTCCCCTAGATTCAAATCATACATTCTTAACATGAAAATGGAGGAAGAAAGGGGAAACTCACCTTAAACTGTAGGTTTTCCAATGTATCCTTTGAACTCCTTGAGATATAGGTCCTATGAAGCTTCTCTTCCTATGAAAATACACATCAAACAACCAACAAAACCTTCCTCAAACATAGTGATATAAAAAATAAGAATTTCATGAAATATAATCTAATATAATAGCTCAAGGTCTATTGAGATCCACCAAAATCAAACCAAATATACAACATCCATGAATTACAAAGACTTCAGAGGGGGCCAAGAATTTATCTATATTAAGAAAATGGATTACAAAAATGAAATGTTATCTCAAGTTCCAATTGTTGTACTCCTTGCTCCAAAACCTAGAACTTCACTATTTATCCACACTCTCTTCATTTATGAAGTGCAACCATCCACCATAACATGGCAAGAGGAAAAGGAAATCTCTTTCCTAGGCTATAGTCTAACTAGTGTTGGTGTCCAACACCCCCCAAAAATTGAAAGTTAAGACAAAAGAATCTTGCTCATTTTCACCATTCTAAGGACACATATTCTCTAGATTCCCTCTTCCCTTCCCTTATCTCCTTCTTATACAATCTTCGAGAAGCTTGAATATAGGCTGCATGGCACATGAACTACACAATTGCAAGTCATAGATAGGTTTCATGGAAAGTGAACTAAGAAATTACAAGTCATGCATAGGTTCCATGCTCAATTATGAGTATTTTATAATCTATTTCTAAATTATGATTTTTTTTCTCAATTATGTAATTTTATCCTCATAACATCTAATAGAAACCTTGCAAAGCCTATGGTGGAAAATACAATATAACAATTTCTATATTTCTCGATTGGATTTTTCACTAACTAATAGTCTTACTATTCTTGTTGTAAAATTGTAGTATTATAGAAATGTAGTTGGAAATATCTTTGATAGATTTTTGGAGGTCTAAAGATTTCTCAAAACAAAGTTCAAAGTGGGAAATTGTGACAAAGATACCAAATGCTTCCCTTTAGTGTAAAAGTATTCCTTGTTTTATTTTGAAAATAAACAATTATTTATGTAGAGGAGGTGAACATTTATAATGGAAATTTTGTGTATTTGTGAAATATAATTCCATATTTATAAAGGGTACCTAAAATGGATTTTTTGATAAAAAGTTATGAAAACATTATGAAAACATATACTCAACCAAAAGAATTTTGGAAGGAATCTCATGTTATCTCTCCATAGAAGGGTTGACTAACCCTTCTCTAGTTGAACCTCATTGGAGAATTAGGGTCAGATCCTTTCCACAATAAGGGTTATCTAACCCTTTTATGGTGTCCACCCTTCTCTCGAAAACCTTTCTCCAACTGAACCTTCTCCTTATAACCCTTATTTAAAGAAGGTCCAACCAAAACTTCTTTATGTGACACTTATCGGAGAAGGGGTAGATCACCCTTATCCAAAGATTGGGTGGTTGAACCTTCAATGTTCAATCCTTTTATGGATAAACCTTCATCATAGAAGGGTCAAACAAACCTTCTTGGAGACGGGTTATCTAATCCTTATCTAAGGAAATCTAACCCTCCTTTAGAAGAGCCTTCTCTAGTTTATGCTTCTCTAGAGAGAGCTTGATTGAAACTTCTTTGTAGAATTGTAATCCATATCCAACCCCTCTCAAACAAACCCTTCTTCAATTGACTCTTCTTCATCATACTCTTCTCTGATTGAGGCCAACCCTTCTCCAAAGAAGGATCAACCAATATTTCTCTTGTTGATGCTTCTCCAATTGAATCCTCTTCGAATAAAGGATGATTAGAGAAAGGTTTGTCAACCCTTATATAAGGAAGGTTCAATTGATGTGTAATACCCAAGTTTTGAGTCCCCATATCAATAATATATTTTTTTTATTTGATGAAAGGCCAGAGTGGATAAATAATTAAAAGGGGCCAAAGTGCCTAGGAAATGTAATACTTGATCATTATTAATAATAAAATACATCTCTTGTTGCTAGCCGAAAAAGGGCAAGAGTTATAGGGGGCTATGATTCCACGAGATAGGGGGCTTAAGGGGCTAAGTCTTTTTATTATATTTTATTTACCCATAATTGTTTTAATTGATAGAAGTGGTTATGTGAGCATGTTGGGGAAGGCCATGTGGTTCTTGGTTTCCAAGTAAATATATAAACCCATATTTGGGCTATTTGGGGGTTTACACTCTTCATTTTGTTCACTCTTAATTTTGTTCACTCTTCATTTTATTCTTCATTCATTGCTTCTCATTCATTATTCCTCATTCATTATTGATCTTGGCTTAGGAAGGAAAAACAAATTGATGAGAAACAAGCCATTATTGGATGGATGTAGTGATTGTTGGTGTATTTTAGCCATGAATTGGCGCACGCATGTTTGAGGTGCATTGGCATGTGTTAAACATTGCTCATAGTTTCGAATCTTGAGAGTCCCAACATGGAGATTCTTGACCATATGCATTGGAGCCTTGGAAAGAGGTGAACGAACTATGGGACTGCATGGCAGTGAAGGGGGTTCATTGTCTTTGGGTGGTGCAAGTTGGAGAGAAAAGAGATGGTGTACATTGGATTACTGTGTGTTGAGAAACTTGTGAGAGCTTGAGTTCTGACTAGTTTGGGAAGTCGAGTGTCGCTCTGGAACCTATCCTTGTGGATTCATAGCCCTGGATCGGGGATGACCTACTATTGAGTCTTGGAACAACAACGTTTATAGTTGGGTGGAACGTGCTTGGTCTGCAGCTAGTTGGTGATTGATTTTGTTTAAGATAAGTTTTTTTTGTCATATGTTTTTATGCATGTATATTTATAATTATTATCTCTAAGATTCGTTTTTATAATATGCATGCGTGTTGGTTATTATTGTGCATGACATGTTGTTTATTTATTTTATGTTGTAGCATGAATCTTGATTATTGCATTTGAGTCTTTCATGCTTCTTTATTAATTAAATGTTATCAAAATTTGAAATCAGTTCAAGAAGTGTGTTTTTTAAGTAGCGTGGCCCAACCTTGGAGGATGAGTACATTACAGATTGGTATCAAAGCTTCAGATCAAAAGACCATATTGGTATGGACTGAAACAAGTGTGAATTGGGAAAATTTTCTATTGGAGACTTTGGTCTGAGTAAATTTGGGGAAAAATGGTGGAAAATTAGAGAGAAAATACCCAAATTTGTGAGAAGATTTGAGTTTAAATGATTTATGATTTTCTAAGAAGTTAAATGGAGTCGATCTGTAGAGTTGCAAAAATAGATTTGACCTATAAGATCAAAAATTTGAGTTTTAATGGACATTGTAGTGCTAGCAAGAGTTTGATGACTTGATTATCGACATGATGTTAGATCTCAAGATCTATGACCCAGATTCATCCTTGAATTTTTTTAAAAATTCTAATGTTTTCAAAATTTGGAAAAGCTACCAAATCGACGACTAAGATTCAATTTCGGTGGTTAGAAAAAAGAGACAAATCGATGGTCTGGATTCATTTTGGCCTTTGGGAGGTTGGAGCTGATCAATGACCAATATCATCTTGGATCAAAGATCAATGGTCCATATTCATCGAGAATTGGTCAAAAAGTTTTCTAAGTGTTGGAGTTAGCGAAGGGAAATGTTCGATGGGTCGATGGTTGGGTCGACCAGATTCCACAAAGTATTTTTAGTCATCTAAGGGAAATGGATGACAGGATGATGGGTTGATGATTAGGTAGGCCAGATTCGGTGAAGTATTTTATTCATCAAAGGGAAATGGTCGATGGGCTGACGGTTGGGTCAGTCGATTTAGAAAATTGTTTCGATCAAGGGAGAGAAAGAGTCAATGGGCGATGGGTCGATGGTTAGGTGTCGGTTGGGTTTGTGAAGTGTCAGATCATCCAAGAGAAACAACCGATGGCCGATGAAGGAAAGAGGGTGACAATGTGTCATGTTACGTCAACATAATGTGTCATGCCAAGTCAACACCCACGTGTCATGCCACGTCAACCAAAATTCCATGATAGAGTCTACATGTCATACCAAGTCAACATCCATGTGTCATTCCATGTCAACTATTGTCACATCAACAAGGAAGTGGTTGATGGTCGGGTCGGCCCAATTGGGGAAGTGATTTTCATCAGTCAATAGGAATGACCAATGACCAATGGGCCAATGGTCGGGTCGACCAGTTTGAGAGTGTTTCATCTGCCCATGAAGATCATAGATGGCTGATGACCAATGGTCAAGTTGGTTGGTTCAAAGATGTATAAAAATTGATTAATGGGGAAAAAGGTCGATGGTTGATGGTTGGGTCAGTAGTTTGGGCATTATTGATAGATCAACGGGTTAGATCTCACCCTATTTTGAGATCGATGGTGTAGATTGCCCCAATTTTCATATTTTGGCCATAAATAGAGCATATTAAGTCAGATTGATATGAAACTTATGGGTTTTATCTATAGACAAGAGATCTATGAAATTTTCAGAGAGGGCCCTTGTCCAATTCTGCTTGGATTTGTCAGAAAATTTCAAAATAGTGTTTGTAAAGATTTAAGTCCAGATCATTGGCAGAGATCTAGATTAACCTAAAACTCTTAGAGAGATTCCATAAAATAGACATGGAAATAACCCATGAAGGAACTGAATAAATTCTTTGGATATTGGAATGAAGATACTGAAATAGGCCAAAATCCACTATTTTGGGCCACTTTTTGGGGATTTTTTAGATTTTCAGAGGAAAATTAACCCCGGATCATAAAACTAGAAAAATTTATTTACTCAACATTTTATATACTCATTAATAAAAGCAACTTTGGTATAGTGAAAATTTTCCAAAAGTGCACAAATTGAGAGATAGCGAGTTTTGCTAAAATTTCAAAGTTTGGAAAAAGGGGTGAAAAAGGACAAAGTTGTCATTTCCAGATTGCTGAGGTTTTTTTACTGGAGCATCAAATTAAAAATATGAGATTTTTATGAACTCCTTGTCATTATTATTATCTATTTCTCTTACAAAATTTTCTCTAGTTCCTGACATATTTTCTTCTTGATAGAAGTTGACATTTCAATAAAATTACAGCAGTGGAGAAAATGCTCAAATGGGGTGAAAATGGCTTTTTCAGGAAGCCATAACTTTCAACTCAGATATTGGAATGAGGAATGAGTACATTCATTGGAAATTCGATTCAAAGGAGAATAACCTAGAATTATTATAATTTGAAAAACTATGATATAATTCTGCATGAGTTGAGCAAAACAAGGACCTATAACATTATTTGACAAAATTTCTATAATATGCATAATTCTAACTAAATGGTTGCTTGCGCATTTTGCATAATTAGGGGATATAAACATATCCGTTCAATATAAGAATGTAAATTTGAGACATGGAGTAAGGAGAGGGATCCTAAAGTCATGATAAAGAAGCCAAAGGTCAAAATATTAGTGTTGGTAATGTGAAGACATAATCAAATGGGCATAGGAGCAGAGGGGAACAATAAAAATTAATAGAGATTGTGAGAAGCCTGAAAATAGAAGTGTAGAGTTAAAAACCATACAATGATAGGTTTATGAGAGAAAAATAATCATATAAATTCTCAAGTGCTGCAAATACTAAATAAACTGGACAAGAAAGAAAAGAATGGATCAGACGCAAGGAAGAAGGAAGAAGGTAGACATTATGAAAGAAGAGATAACTATATAAGAGCTGATCATTCAAGATGTGCTAACAGAACTCATAAACATCTCTCACCTCCTTACTTATCAAGGATATTTTGTGCATCTGAAGACTCCATAAGCAGTCCAGAAGTGTCTCCTGTCGGGCACCAAAGAAGAAGACATCAATTGGACAGTTTGCAAGGAGAGTTGAGGAAGCTTAAGCCACCATCCTTTGATGGTGAAAGAGAAAGGGAAGATGATGTTGAATCTTGGTTTCTTGGAATCATGAATTAGTTTCAGTTGCACAACTACTCATCTAACCTAGAAGCTAGAATTTCCACATACCATTTGCATGGAAAAGATACCATGTGGTGGGATCAATTGAAGTCATTTGAACACATTAATGAGAGAAGGATCACTTGGAATAAGTTCAAGAGATATTTTCAGAAGGAGTATCTTTTAGAGCACTTCTATGACAAGAATATGTAAGAGTTCTTTAAAGTTCGGTTGGGAAGAATGACCATGACATAATCCATAGCTAATTTCTTGGGATTATTGAAGTATGTGGGGTTTATCAAGGATAAGAAGGTGAAGATACATAGGATTTTTAGTGGACTTCCATCATTTTATAAAGAAAATATTTAGTATGATGATCCTAGGGCTTTGACATAGACCATTAGGAAGGCTAAGTACCTATATGAGAAAGGCAAGGGAAGAGAATCCATGTAGAAATCTTGAAAAGATAAGAACAAAGATAAATTTTATCAGAGAAGGAAGAGATTCAAACCCCCTTTCAATAGAAAAAAAACTAATAAAAATAAGCAAGATCATTCTTCTAAGGATGAATCCAAGAGGGAAGACTCCTTGAGAAAAATGGGAAGACTGTGAATCAAATGTTAGGGTTGCAAAGAAGACCACATGTACAAGGATTTCCCTCATAGAGAAGATAAAGAGAAGACTATGCACAACATCCAAGATGCTACAACAATAGAAGGAATGTGAAATATATATGCAGATTTAGAATATTGACAAGCAAACTACCAATACAATATGATTGAAGTGGAAAGTTTTGACGAACGTTTATGACACACCATCAATGGGAAGGGAAGATATGGACCGGGGTTGTCTATTTAACCCAATCCATTTAGGATAATCTACCCTGACGGGTTTTAAGGCTTCGTTAGCCAACTAGTAGTCTAAAGTAACTAAAAGATGTGTACTAACTAATGGTACAATTCTATCAACCAACATATTAATTACAATTGCTTAACTAACAACGATTATGTACAATAGATATATACAATTTACAAGGTTTAAGCAAATCCTTGTGGAAATAATTGGCTTAAACTGATGGATCTAAATAAGATTAAAAAATAAACAAAAATGTTCTAGTACTATAACTGACAAATTAATAAACAATGCATGATTAAGATTGAAAATGATATAACGATGATGGACAAAGCATTCAATGTTTAAATGATGCAATCACTATTCATTCACAAATTAACAAATTAAATAAAAGATAAATTAACTAACCTTACACTGATCATTAATACTAAGCTAGATTTGTCTCTCTGTATTTGTATAAGCTCCACATAACCTGTGTCAAGGATAAATATATGACAAAATAAAGCATGATACTTCCTGAACAAACTCAAAGAAGTCTTTTATATTCCGGAACAAGTCTATGATGAATGAAAGACAAATGCTTTTTTATCATGTGACTTTAGAATGTCCAATAATTGAAAACAAAAGAAATTCCAACTCTCATTAAATGGTATTATCAGCTACCTAGCATCAGATGTAAACTCAAAATGCTTCAATAGACGACTAGTCACAAATATCAACATAACCAAAATATAATGGACTACA
>ML802467.1:181679-205394 GCA_009831015.1 Picea engelmannii
AAAGCTAATTTGATACACATAAAAATTCACATCTAGAAATTACATGAGAAACAATGAAAAAACATTGAATAGCCTACACAGGACGAAAGCTAAAGAGTAAATTGTTTCCCATATAGTTTCAGAAAAATATGTCCATAATATGGTCCAGGAGGAATTTTCCCTTTTTACTGGGAAAGCAGTGCTATTTAAAGAAGTTCCTAATATGTTCCTCATATCATGCAAGATAGAGGTAGATCTTTTTTAATAAGCTTTTACTAAAATAAAATAACCAAACATAATTCTGTTGAAATCTTACAATCCAAAATAGTTACATCATTAAACACTATTTTTCAACAAAACTAAAATTACAAGTCCATTATATGCCCAACTCTTTACTCATTCCATTAATCGTTGCACATTGACCTACTATCCACATGAGACAAAAAATGAAATTTTAATTTAGAAAAAAAAATCTAATAAACTAATTAAAGACAAGCTACATAATCTACGATTCTATAGCATGTCTAAAAGAATGATAAAATCAAACAAAATGAAAACAAGAAAATTACTAATCAAAAAATTGACTTTAAATTACCATAAATCAAGCATTTGAAATCGAAAATCCTTGCAAATCAGAATCAATGATAATATTAACCTTGGTAGATTTTTTAAACAATTATATTCTGAGACTTTTTGATCTTTTATTTTCATGAGAAGAATTTAATTCCTTTTACTCATTAATTTTTGTTTCTCCCTCTTCAGATCACTATTATGTCTCTGTACTTGGTTAGAACACATATGGAGACATAGAACAAACGAATGATATCTCTCAGCCCAAAACTGGCAGCCACTATAACTTCTAAGATCTAAATTTCTTTTACAATCCTCGTGATCATTGTCAGGGGATTTTGTTTAACAAAAATGTCTCTGAATAATCGTTCTCTAGTTCATGGATCTTATGGCCTAGATAAGAGACTAAAAATGAATATTTTTTCTGTCTGAACCAACAATCTAAATATCTACCCCAGTTACCCTTTTCTTCTATTTGTAGATGGTCAATAGATGAGGGTCTCATTTCGATGAATGTATCCATTAAATTGAGGCCAAATACCTGAGAACTGGTCAGAACCTATGAGAAAAGGTGGGGGAGTGAGGATCAGGGTTAAATCATGCCTCTTACTCAATATTTTCAATATCCTGTGACAGATATGATTTCTCTGCAACATTGAACTATTTCCTCAAACTCGATAAAAAATCTGAAAATACATTCTTTAAAGAAAAGGTTATATCTCTCATATATTTGAGTTTGTTTTGGAAATTGTCCACGTGAGAGATAAAAGGGTTCATTTACGATGGGTTTCTGAGGGTTTTGTCAAATTATTTTTCGTTTGGTCAGAATCCATCCCGAAAAAAGATCTCTGAGAAAAGTGAAAGAACCCCTCACCTCCATCGAAACAAAATTTCTGAAATATTGTTCTTCACAAAATGGGATGTATCTATGAAATAGATTTGTTTCATAAGACATTGCATGTATGGAAGATAAATGACCCTGTTTTGGACATGGGTTTTTAATGGTTTTGTCAAATTCATAACCGTTTGCTCATAATTCATCCCGCAAAATCATGTCTCTGTTATACAATTACGGGTATGTAAAACCTCAAGGCCATTCAGTTCTTCCCTTGCTATAGGAGCGATGGATTCTGTAGCTAAGTTAAAAGACATAAATAAACTGGAGGGAGAACAAACTACCCTTGTGGGAAGAAAAACAAAGAATTTGTATCAAAAGAAACCCATTAAAATCGTAAAATAATAGGTCATCATACTTCCTCCCATAGTAGTAGCGAAGAACTCGAAGATTAGAGGTCAACACGAACCGATTATCCACTTAAAACCTTGATTATTTTCCAAATCGTTTGCATGACAGAGGACATAAGGGTTTAGAATTGAATGACCCATGTTTATCGTATAATTTGCCACAAATTACTGACCCCAAAGTGGATGATAATCATATCACAGTATTTCGGAGAAATTGGCCAAGGTAAGAGGGATAATTGAAATAAATTATGGAGTAATGAAGTACATGGAAATTCCTTCTACTTACTATTTGAATTAAACTCTTATAAACCAAACATATTTCTTATAGCGCATTCAATCTATGGTCGATTAGCTTAGGAACATAATATGAAGAATGAAGCATAGTAATAGGTTTTAGTAATATTTGAAAATGTTAATTCAAACTTAGGACTTTACCCTAAGAATCTTAGTTATATTGTCTAAATATCCCTTTTTGAATGAGATTATAATTATGGAAATGCAAACAATTAACTATATACCATGATTATATATGCTTGGTGAGATTCAATTAAAGTTTCTCGCGAAGTAGCAATGTCTTGATTGAGTCAGAATAAAAATTACAAGAGAGGCTGACATTTCATCCAAGGAAAATGAATTTGTACAGAGATCCACCAAAATGGGTTTACAAGAAGAACCCTTAATTCCATGCTTACTAGTCATAGAATTAAGCACAATATAATAATAAAAAATAAAACAAGTGAAACAACCAAACAAACAATTTTTTCAAAACAAAAATCATAATTGAAGTCTTCGCAAAGAGGAAACTATTACAAGATTTATTTCATTAAAACTATGTCTTAAATAACAATGAAAACGACATGAATATCTGGCTTCCAACAGAAGGTAAGATCATTAATATTGTTATTGTTATTTTAATTGATTCAGGAGCAAGCCATTATTATATTGATCCTAAAATAGTGGACATGTTACATTTGGAGAAAAGTAAGCTTGAAAAGTAAAGTTTGTTTTAGCTAGCCATTGAAACTAAAAGAAGGATCAATGAGATGACCAGAGGTTTTCCAATAAGTCTGAATGGAGTAAGTACAATTGTTGATCTGAATATCATACCATTAGGATCTTATGATATCCTAATTGGAATGGATCGGTTGGACAAGAATCATGTTGTCCTATATTTTCATAATAAGACATTTACATGTCTTGACGAAGAAGGAAAACAAAGAAGAGTTAAAGGAATTCTAAGACCCATTTCTATAAGGGATATTTCATCCTTACAATTGAAGATATGTTTCAAGAAAGGATGGCAATTGTATGCAAATCATGTGGAAGATTCAAAAAAGACAAAAGGGCTAGGCCTTGAATATTTTCTAGTATTGCAAGAGTTTGAATATGTATTCCAATAAATACCAGGATTGCCACCAAAGAGGGAAAATGATTTATCTATTGATTTAGTATGAGGAGCTTCCTCGGTATCAAAAACACCTTACATAATGACTATACCATAATTAAAAGAATTACAAATTCAACTAGAAGAATTGTTGAAGAAAGGGTACATATGACGAAGTTTTTCACCTTGGAGAGAACTAGTACTCTTTGTAAAAAAGAAGGATGGAACATTGACGCTATGTATTGAATTTAAATAGCTGAATAAAGCCACTGTAAAGAACAAATACCCTCTACCCATAATTGATGACCTCTTTGATCATATAAGAGGAGCAAAGATATTTTCAAAGATAGACTTGAGATCAAGATACCATTAGGTAAGAATCAAGGAAGAAGACATCAGTAAGAAAACCTTTAGAACTAGGTATGAATATTATGAATTTGTAGTGGTTCCATTTGGACTGACCAATGCACCATTTGTCTTTACGTGCTTAATGAATGACATATTCATAAATTATATGTATAAGTTTGTCATTCTATTTTTGGATGACATACTTATTTATTCTAAGTCATAGGAAGAACACATACATCACTTGAGGTTGGTGTTGCAAGTGTTGAAGGAACATCAATTGTATGCCACGCTTAGTAAGTGTTATTTTTACCAGGAAAACATCCATTATTTGGGGCACATTATTTCAGAAGAAGGTATAACAATATATCCAGAAAAGATTGAAGCCGTTAGAAGATGGCCAACACCGAAGAATGTTTCATAAATCATATCTTTTATGGAATTAGCTAGATACTACAAGAGGTTTATAGCAGGGTTCTCTAAGATTTCTCATCCCATCACTTATTTGCAAAAGAAGGGAATTAAGTTTGAATGGATAAAAAAGTGTGAAGAGAATTTTAATTTGTTAAAGGAATTACTTACTAGTGTACATATTTTAAATATTGTTGACCCAAATGAGAATTGTGTGGTATGTACAGACGCATCCAAGGAAGGACTTGGTGGAGTCTTCACTCAAAATGGAGATGTCATTAGTTATGAGCCCATAAAGCTTAAAGAACATGAGAGGAACTATGCTACACATGATTTGGAGCTTGCGGCCATAGTTCTTGTATTGAAAATGTGGAAGGATTATCTCATGGGAAAGAGATTTGAATTAAGGAAAGACCATAGTGATATAAAATATTTTTTTTAACAACCAAATTTGAATGTTAGGAAGACAAGATGGCTAGAAATTTTAAGTGAGTATGATTTTGATATCAAATATATCAAAGGAAAATAAAATAAAGTTGTTGATGCACTTAGCAGAAGAGTACATCTCATGCATGCTACAACCATTAGTATGCATTGGTTAGATTTGAAGAGAAAAAATTTAGATGTTGTTGTTAAAGATTAGCATTACCTATAGGTAAAACAAATCTTACAACAAGGAAATGTACAATAGAAAATTAAAGAGTATGAGATGAAGGAACATGGATTACTTATGCATAGAAATAGAATTTATGTTCCTAGTTCCGAATAACTTAGGAATTTGGTATTGAAAGAAATGAATAATGTTCCATATGTTAAACATCCTGGTTACCAGGAAAAAATTGCATCAGTAAGAAGCCAATTCTTTTGGCCAGGAATGAAGAAAGATGTTGCTGATTCCATTTCTATATGTATGGAATGTCAGAGAGTGAAAGATGAGAATAGACACCCATTGGGTTTGCTACAACCATTACCAATTCTAGAGAAGAAATGGGAAGTGGTTACCATCAATTTCATAACTAAATTGTTGAGGAAAACAAGGAAACATGATTCAATATTGGTAGCGGTTTATAAATCGACAAAGGATGCTCATTTTTTTCTTGTAAAATGACTCGTACAACAACTAATATTTCATAAATTTACATGAGGGAGATTTCCAGATTGTATGGAATACCTAAGGAAATTGTCTTAGACAAAGATACACAACTTAATTCAAATTTCTGGAGAGGAGTATTTAAAGGATTTGGTACAAATCTTAACTTTAGCACAACATACCATCCACAATCAGATGGGAAGAAAGAAAGAGTCAACCAAGTGATTGAGGACATGTTGAGAATGTATGTGAGGGATAAGCCATCTAAGTGGGAATATTATTTTCAGTTGGTTGATTTTTCCTATAATAATGGGTATCTATATTCATTGAAGATGAGGCCATTTGAATCTTTTTCTGGTAGAAAATGAAATACTCCAATGAGTTGGTACAACCCAATAGACAAATTAGTACCTGGGCCAGAATTTCTCAAGGATATGGAATGCCACATGATTAAAATTAAGCAGAATTTGAAGGAAACATAAGATAGACAAAAGAGTTATGCAGATAAGAACATGACAACTAGATAATTTAAAGTGGGAAAGCATATGCTTTTGAAAGTGAATCCCAAGAAGATCTCATTAAAGTTGTGAAGTTGTACAAAGCTAGCAGCCAGATTCTGTCATCCATTTGAGATATTGGACATAATAGGGGCAGTTGTATACATGCATGCCTCGCCTGCTTCCATGAATGTGCATAATGTATTTCATGTCTCTTTGCTAAAAAATTATGTACATGATCATAACCATGTTATTGAATGGAATTTGATTTAGGTGGAACCAGAAGGAGACTTTCAGGTCCAGTTGGTGCACATATTGGACAAAAACATCAAAATTCTCCAAAATTGAGTCATAGAACTGGCAAAAGTTCAGTGGACCTGCTACAATCCTGAAGATGCTACTTGGGAGCATGAATATGCTACGTAGGTAGAGTACCCACGACTTTTTGAAGAAATTTGAAATTTTAATTTATGTTTTGTACATGCACCGAGGACAGTGCCAAAATAATGGGGAGGGGAATGTAATACCATGATTTTGAGTCTTGATATTACTAATTTATTTTTTTTATTTAATGAAATGACAGAGTGCCTAAACAATTAAAAGGGTTTTGAGTGCCTAGGAAATGTAATACTTGATCATTAGTAATAATAAAACACATTGTTGGCTGCTAGACGGACAAGGAAAATATTTATAAGGGGCCATGATTCCACGAGAGAGGGTACTTAAGGAGATACATCTTTTTAATATATTTTATTTACCCATAATTGTTTTAATTGAGAGAAGTGGTTACATAAGCTTCTTGGGGATGGCCATGTGGTTCTTGATTTCCAAGTAAATAAATAAACCCATCTTTGGGTTGTTTGGGGGTTCACACTCTTCATTATGTTCACTCTTCATTTTGTTCTTCATTCATTACTGATCATTCATTATTCCTCATTCATTCTTGATCTTGGCTCGGGAAGGAAAAACAAATTGTTGGAAAAGAAGCCATTGTTGGCTGGATGTAGTGATTGTCGGTGTATTTCAACCACGAATTGGTGTCTGCATGCTTGTGGTGCATTTCCATGTGTTAAACATTGCTCACAGTTGTGAATCATGAGAGTCCCAGTATGGAGATTCTTGACAAGATTCACTGGAACCTTGGAAAGAGGTGGGAATCTTGAGGGATTTCATGGCAGTGAAGGGGGTTCATTTTCTTTGGGTGGTGCGTGATGGAGAGAAGAGAGCTGGTGTACTTTGGATTGTTGTGTGTTGAGAAATCTATGAGAGTTTGAGTGTTGACTAGTTTGGGAATTTGAGTGTCTCTCTGGAACCCGTCCTTGTGGATTCATAGGCATGGCTTGGAGGTGACCTACTATTGAGACTTTGAACAACAATTTCTATGGTTGGGTGGAATATCCTTACTCTGCAACCAGTGTCAGAAAATTGGCTTAGGTTGATGGACAGTTGGTCTGGACTGTTGGTTGTCATTGACGTAAGCCCTTGGAGAGTGCTATTGTAGATTGATGTCAACCCTTTGTAATTGATGTCAACCCTTGGAGAAGTCTGGTAGCGAATTCTAGTAGCACAAAGGTATGGGTAAGCGACCTGAGTTTGTTTGAGGTATAGAGGCATTAAGATCAATGAATTTGTAGGTAGGACTATTCTAGATAAATAATATATGTCATGCCATTTCCGGTGATATGTGGAACATAACATAACTCCTTATGGTTAGAGAGTTATGGCCATATGAAGTTGGAGAACCCTCATGAGTTCTCTAGAATCCCATAGAAGGTCAAAGAAGTCAATTATTCTAGAAGCTCCTAGAAGAAGTGTACTAGTCAAATTGATGGTAACTAGGATTTAATCATAGGTATAGTTGTCGCATTAAGAAAATAATTAAAAGTAAATTGGTTGCAACAAGAAGTTGTGAGTTTGGTCATTATGGTAAAGTAGTTGTGATGAGAAGATTGAATAGTCAAAGTGGTTGGCCAAGAAATAAATTAAATAATAAAGTGGTTGAAGCAAGAAGTTAGTTAAGGGTAAAGAAGTTATGAATTGACTAATTATAGAAAAGTTAGTTGCAACAAGAAGTTGTGAGTAAAGATGAATTATTTAAATAATAAAGTAGTCAAAGTGGTTTTAAAGAGAAATTATTTAAATAATAAATTGGTTGCAACAAGAAGTGGTGAATTTACTATTTATGGATAAGTCAAAGTGGTTGCAAAAGAAATTGATTAAATAATAAAGTTAGTTGCAACTAGAAATGGAGAATTTACTATTTTTAGAAAAGTAAGTTAGAAGTGGACAAGTGGTTAGAAGTGGGTTAGCCCTAAAAGAAGGAAAGTGGGTTAAGTTGGTTAGAAGGTAACCCCTTGAGAAATCTACATGGAAGTATAAACAAGAGAGAAAGGCGCTCCCATTAACACCTATTGAATATCTATTTTGTGAAAGGTTATTTGGGAAGATATTATTGATACAGAAAAGGTGTGACAGGAAAAGTGCGGTAGAAA
Source organism: Picea engelmannii (assembly GCA_009831015.1). Lineage (NCBI taxonomy): Eukaryota > Viridiplantae > Streptophyta > Pinopsida > Pinales > Pinaceae > Picea > Picea engelmannii. The sequence continues at coordinate 189,693 of ML802467.1, forward strand.
AAGTGTGGTAGAAAAAGTGCGGCAAAACAATCGTGGCAAGAAAAGTGCGGCTGAAAAAATGTGGCAGAAAAATTGCGGTAGAAAAGTTTGGCAGAAAAACTGCACAGAAAAATCGTGGCAAGAAAAGTGTGGTAGAAAAAGTGTGGCAGGAAAATTGCGGCCGAAAAAGTGTGGCAGAAAAATCACAACAAAAAAAGTGTGGCAAAAAAACCGTGACCGAAAAACCGCGGAAGAAAAAGTGTGGCAGAAAAAATCGCAGCAACATATTTGCAGAAGCAGAATTACGACAGCAAAACTGCGAAAACAGAACGCTACAAGATGAAAAAGGTATGGTTTTCATATGTTTAGTGTTGAATCTATGAATCTAGTTGAGGGTTTTCCTTGTAAATCTGTTGGATTCCCTTTTGAAAGTTTAGGGCTTGTTGTAGAGTTGATCTGAAAAAAATCTATTGAAGTTTAGTATTGGTTCATGTTTTAGGGATTTTGGTTGAGGTATGTTGCTGAAGTTTTTGGTACAGATAGAGGTTGTATAACAATGATATTATGGCACATGGTGGAAGTGAGGGTTTATGGTATTTGATTTATGGAGAGTGTGGTGTATTGTTAGAGGTATCTTGTTGGTTATCTTGGTGTATGTTATTGGTATATGGTAGGTGTGTATGATTGGGTACATGGATGAGATACATACTTGAGGTACATGATGATCTTGATACGTCTTGTTGAGGCATAGTTTGGTTTGTTGTTGATACAGGATTGATACATGTTTTTGGTTATCTTAGTATAGTGTTGATGTACATAATTGATGTGCATTGTTGGCACATGGTTTGAGTGATATTCTTGTGATATTGGGTATGAGATCCATGCTATCAGATCTGATATACTGAGGAGAGTATTGGTACAGGTTGTTGGTGTATTTGGTATATGTTGGTATAGGTTATTGGTATAGGCGGATTACAGGTTATCGGTACAGAATGGTACAAGTTGTTGGTAAAGGTTGTGACATGTTATATGCATAGATTGGTACAGGCTTACAGTGATATATCTCACAGTGACACTGTGGCAGTGGTTTCATCATTCATTTAACACTTATATTTCAGGGCAGTTGGACGGGGAAAGGATAGGTGGTTGTATCCACCTTTCGATTGTAGCCGAAGAACATAGGGGGTTGTATCCTCCTTCTAGTTGTAGCCAGAGAATTGGGTAGTTGGAGCTTCCCTCGGGTTGTATCCTGAGAAGCTAGGGGTTTGGAGCCTCCTTCCAGTTGTAGCTGGAGAATTGGAAGTTGGTGATTCCTTGAATGTAACTATTGACATATAAGAAAATCATTCAGTGGTTTTATCCTGCATTGGGTTTCCACGTAAATATTGGTGTATTGTGAATTGTGTGGATGTGTTTGTTATTTTTTATTATGCATTGATGAATGTTAATTCTTATGATATAGTCAGCTATTGATGATGAACAGATGAACATGGTTGAATAAGTAAAATAATATACATTGTGTTTTAAAGGACTAATAATTGGTATAATTTATCATTATTGATTCTCCCCCCCCCCTCTCAGTAATCCAACAATTGGTATCAGAACATGTCCTTCAAGAAAACAGTTTAACCATTGGAAGGAAGATCATGGAGAGAAACATTCTATATAGAAATGGAATACCACAGTTCGATGGTCAAAATGGTGTGAAGTATGAGATGTGGAGCAACAGAATGAAAACATTTTTACAGGAACAAGGGTATGATGTTTTGCACTAAGTTGTTACAAGATACAATGCTTCAAAGAAACCAAAAACTGCAGCCAAGAAGGAATTGAAAAGGAACAACAAAATAGCATTGGATTTTATCTTAGAAGGATTACCTGATTCAATAAAGGACAAAGTGGGATAGTGCTCATCAACTAAAGAACTTTGGAATAATCTACATAATATCTATTTTTCTCCCATTATAGAGTTAGAGAATGCCAAAGAATATGCAGGTATAGAACAAGAAGAAATATGTTCATCATTTTAGACAAATTCAGAAGAAGAAGAGAGTGAAGTGGATATTGAGGCAGAATTTAGCTATGCTTTCACTCAATTAAGAAAAGAAAAGAAGAAAAACCAGCTCCTCAAGGAAGAATTGATTAAGCTAAAGAAAATTCCTCAACTCTCGGAAGAAGTACATCATATTATTAAAGGTCTACAGGATCAGTTGAAAGAAGAAGAAGTTGATTATAGAGAACAATTGATCAATGCAATTGAATATCTAAAGAAAGAAAGAGAAGAAAACAAGTCACTCAAGAAATAATTGATGAAGAAAAAATAAAGTCTTCAAGGTTCTGAAGAATCTCAACAGATCATCAAGAATTTAAGAGCTCAGCTAGAAGAGGCCAAAAGCATTGAAGAAACTCTAGAATATCAAAAGTAATGTTTAGAATCCAACATAACAACATGTTGATGGGGCCTAAATCCCCTGACTCAACAACAGGAACCAAACCCGCCACCGAGGCCCAATTAGACTCTGCATCATTTGGAGTGGAATGGTTCTCCAGATCTTATGATATGGCCAAATTATTGATGAGCTTTTGCATTTTTGGGTGAAGGCTCTTCCTTCAATTGGGATAGTTCTTCTTTGTATTCTCTCTTAGATGGGGGCTGGTACAAGATATGCAAGCCAGTATAAACCAACTTGACAAAGACAGGAAACATTTTTTAACTATTGGGAAGGTGTCGAGCTTGGGATAACCCGTTGCTTGATCATGTAGTCAACGATCTTATGCTAGAGGGCCTAGTACTAATACTCTAACCGAATGAGCATCTGACTACTGTGTGAGAAAACTACTTAACATAAAGAAAACGTATATGTAATCAAGATCATGGCAAGCAAAATAATTCATCTACCAGGAAACTCATCACATAGCTGAGGTAAACTACTTATCATAAAGAAAAAGAAACACATATGTAATCAAGATCACGGTAAGCAAAATAATTCATCTACCAGGACATTCATCACATATATGCACAACAATTTATTTTCATCCTTTAAAGCAAAGCACATCAAAACATTGCACCAGATAACTTGACAATAGAATTAATTGCTCTTAGTCATTCACTGCAACATTCATGGAACAAGAAAGGAAGTAATTCTTCTCCAGCTCCAATCACATACATATGATGAAAAATAACTCGTCTTTGGTCCAGAAGGGCTTCTTAATTCATAGCAGTCTCAAAATAATTATCAACAACCAAAAGAAAAAGCGTTCTTACAACAACCATCAACCTCTTTGACCATCGGTCGATGTCCCTATTTATAATATAAAGTCTTAATAGTAATTAACGGTAAAATACAATTTGAGCTAATAAAAAATTGCTACGTGGCATTATCATCTAATAGTCTTTCAAAAATCCACCTGAGTTGTTTCTTGAAAAGGGTGGGCTCTTTCATAATCGGACCATCTGATAAAGAGTTCTTCACAGGTGTTGGCCCATGGAAATCTGTGTTGTTCCATTGGAGCCGCATATATTCCCCTGATGTTTGTTGCATGCGCCCGATACTTTGTGAGGCTAAAGTTCAATTTCTGAAGCATGGTTCTGGCTTTGATTGGATGTCCTGCAAACTATTGTACTTGCCCTGGCTTTGCATTAGTGACCCTTGCACATTCTTCGGCCCATAACGCATCTTGTTCAGTGCAGAGCTTGATTACTTCATTTAGGTCGATCAACATATCGGGGATGCCGATATCGAGGAGCCCGACATACTTCATCACTTCGGTGATTCAGTTTCAGTGTTTCTTTCGGTTCTTCGGTGGGGTCACAGGACAGACTCTAGTTAGTAATTGGTAAGGTTCTTCCTGTAGTTAAAATAGAAGTAGTTTAGTGATTAAGAAACCTATGATAAGACATAAAAAAAAAATATGAACATGTACCTGCGTAGCTTGCTAGTCTCAGTTGTTTTTAATACTTACACGATCCCAAAATCTTCCTTTGAGTGACCTATGAAGCCGCCACTCCTCTTTGGTTTAAATGAATACATCAGCATGCCATAGTGTGGCTAATCAAATATGATAGTCATGAATGCATACATTATCATAGTAGTTACTTGACCTTTGGGTTCGAAAAAAGGGCATCGAGGACAAGTTAAGCGTGTGTGCTTCCAAGAGGTCGGATATCATATAGAGAAAGTCAATAAATGCCTCCAGAAACCGTACCACCAAGCATGCCAAGCATCATTCATCATTAATGGAGGTTCAAAAATTCAAAAGGATCGAAAGGATCATACCGCATGTTTTCCTGCAACCCCGATCGACGATGCTTTATGTTCTGGATCGCACCCGTCGATCAGCTGTGGCATGCCGATTTTTCCAAACATCATGTCGCAAGGTGCAGATATTATGTTGGAACGCCTAGTGTCACTCCTTGATTTCTCTATAAATTCTAGGAGCTTTGTGAGAAATTCTACGTATATGCAAGCTCGTATTCCCTGGAATTCTGGTTTGGTAAGTTCATCTTGGTGACGTCCTATTCAGAAATTCTTTATCATTCACGGACGCCTTGAGTTCCTTACACTTTTTTAAATTATGGGATCCCCTTCAAACACGAGATGAGGTCTGCGAGGTAGCCAGAGTGCTAGGTCTCAGCCCCAGTGTGTCTGGGACTCTTTCTTGTTGGCTTCTTGTGTGCTTGAGACTCTAACGAGAGGTACAAGCATCTGGCCGGAGGCAGTGTCAGCATCCACGGAGGAGCTAGGGATGGTCACAAATACATCCAAAAGAGCCATGCTGGAGACTGTTCCTTCTTCAGGCCCGAAACTGTGGAGAAGAGGAAGGCCTAGGAAGAAAGCTCGGGAAGGAGAGGAGGATTGCCCCAAGGTAGAACTAAGTGCATGTCCAACCCTTGAGGAGTCTGTGATACTTAACAACCATTCAGAGTTGGCCGAGATCACTGACAAAGGAGACAGGAGAAGGGAGGGGAGGGTAGAAGCGTTGGGTACTTCTGTCGAAAATTCTGCTCAGCAATTAGAGCAGGCTCAACTTGCAATAGTCGATCTCTAACAAGAGAATAGAGAACTGCACCGTTAGTTGGTGGCAAAAAAATAGGGGGTACCCCTGTCGTAAGGTCGCACAGGAAGCACTGTTTGGCTGCAGAGACGACTTCGGGAAGCGCAAGACATGATTGTGCAGTTGCGTGAGGTGCAGCGAATGGCAGCGACAACGAAACATAAGACATCACAAAGTGTGAAAGACAATCTGAGAGAGGACCAGCGCATAGGAGACATATAGTTGGTGGGTTCTCGCTCCACGTTCTTGGAAGTGTTGCTTAACATCTCCTTGTCTTTCTTCTTTTGTAAATTTTTGTAACCTTATGGTGACTAGGTCGGTTAGCCGAATCATTAGGGTTGTCTATTCATATGTAAACCAGGCCTGGCGGAAGTTTTGATTGTGTATATAAAAAGAAAAGAAGGTGTTTGAATGTATCATGCTTCTTTTGGATGTGAATCAAGCATGTATTCTTATTCAAGTCTTTTACGTAAATTATTAGATTTTTGGGGATCATTGTTATTTCGTCGTGAGTCTATTAATGCTTTTCTTTGTAAAATCTTTAATATCAATTAATACTTCCGTGGAATTATCGGCTTTGGTTATTGAAAGAAAAAAAAAATAATCATGGAAAGACATTCGGCTACTGGATAAGAATCATACTTGGGTTCTCACTTGCACCGAAAGTATTTGAGAAAAGACTAGAGGCCAAAACTGCCGATACCGGGCGACAGGAGTAATTATCATGTCAGGGAAACAATTAGTTCTCCCTCATCGATATCGAACATGTTTTGGGAGTTCGACGGTCGACAATGTCACTTTATCTATGCACAGCGCTTATAATCACATTTTTCTGTCGAACCTGAAAAGGTCGGTTTTCGGCAAAATCCTTTCCGAGGTTGTTCATAAGATAGAAATACTACTATCGTCTGACGCCAACGAAGGTCGATAATCGGCTACTTTGACTTCTCAAAATTATTTTCTTCACCTTAAGCTTTCGCCGATGCTGAACTTCTCTAGGGAGTCGGGAAAATTCTGGGTCGTTGATTCCTTGAGTAGTCGTTGTGTCTCTTAAGATGGTTTTTTTTTGTATGTTCAAGAGAAACTTAAGACATGAAACATATAAGATAAGCGGATTATTAGTCTTATACCAAGGTGAGAACAATCAAAGGTGGAAAACAAGGTGGTACCCAAAAGGAAATGGTCAAAGAACTTTTAGGGTGTGTTGACCACTCAACAAATGACGATTCACTAGGCGAACCTAGAGTCTATGTTCCATGCAGTAGATATCTCCGGTGCTCCTTTTAACCGTATTAACCTGAATTTATACATACATACATACATACATACATACATACATACATACATACATACATACATACATACATACATATATATATATATATATATATATATATATATATATATATATATATTATTTTATTTTTTTTATATTGTTCTTAGAAGTATTGTTTTAGGGCTTGGCTGTTTATTGGGAGAGTATCGAGTTTGCCCCTCAGATTTTGCAACCGATAAGTACCTACCCCAATATTCTCAGCCACCTGGAAAGGTCCAAGCCATAGGTTCTGAATCTTGGAATGTTTCCCTTTGGGTTCATTTTCCCTGTCCCACTTCAAGACTAAATCTCCTACTTGGAAGTTCTTTTCCTTAGATTTATGCTTATCGAACCATCTTTTCACTATCTGTTGATGAGCCAAAAATTTTGACTTAGCCTTTTCTCTCTCTTCTTCCAACATAAGCAGGGTGTTGATTCTTTGTTGCATGGCCAAGGATGGTTCTTCGTTAAAATCTTGGGCCAATTGGAGAGATGGAAAATAAAGCCCGTTTTGGAGGATGGCTTCCTGTCCGTAGACCATAAAGTACGGGGAATTCCCTATAGCTTCTTTAAGTGTGAACCTATCATCCCATAGGGCATTATGGATTTGGTTATGCCAATTTCTATGGTTATCCACGACCTTCTTATTTAGTATCCTTACCAGATTCTTATTGGTTAATTCTGCCACACCGTTTCCCCACGGGTAATAATTTGCAGAGTTCTTGATTATGATTCCTTTGTCCAGAGCAAACTCTGCCAATAGGGTAGAGGGGAATTAGGTTGCATTATCAAAGACCAGAACAGAAGGAATGTTAAACCTTGTAATTAGTTGTTGTTCTATAAATTGAATGACTATTTTCTCATTTACATGGGTCAGAGGAATGGCTTCTGCCCACTTTATGAAATAGTCGGTGGCAGTAAGAATATACTTGTGCAATTTTGAAGAGTTGGGCGTAATTTATCCTATGATATCCAATCCCCATTGCTCAAAAGGTCTAGAGATGGTTATAGGCTGAAGTGGGATTTTTTCCCTTCTCTCCTTGCCAGCACTTATTTGACAAGTCTTACAATTCCTAGCGTAAGCATGAGCGTCTTTGAACAAAGTGGGACAATAATAGTCGGCTCTAAGAACCTTTTGAGTGGTGGTGTTTCCTACAAAATTTCCACCAGTGGGGCCATCATGGAGTTCTTTCAACACTTTATCGACATCTTTGCGTTCAAGACACCTCAGTAATACCCCATCATAGTTGATCAGGAAGAGTACCGAATTTATGAGGTGATATTGTGCGGATTTTAATCGGAGGGCCCTCCTTTCTCTGGGGTTGAGGTTTTCGGGACAAGTCCCATGATGTAATAGATGAGCCAAATCCTTGTACCAGGAGTTCAGTCCCAGGGAAATGTATGTTGCTTCACCACACCATAGTGCTATTTCATTATCCCACCCCGGATCTTGGTTTGCTTGATCTTGAGCTTCGACTGCAAGCTTGGAAAAACCTTGTTCTTTTACTAACTTGGTGGGTTTTATATCTAGATCAAATTCCTGGACTACTGCCATCCAGTTCCCTCTTCTTTCTCCCATTTCTTCTTGGGTAAACAAGGATTGGATTGCGGGGTGTGGCACAATCACCTTGGTGTGATTCTTGAGGATGTACGACCTAAAATGTTTTACTGCTTTATAGACCGCGTAGGCCTGCTTGTCTACGGCGGGGTAATTGAGCTCAATACCTTGAAGGTTGGTGCTCATAAATGACATCGGGGCTTCGTTGTTGTCATCTTCCTTCTGAGTCAAGACCACAACTAGCGATTGGTCAGAGGCAAAAGTATAAAGGTTAAATTCTCTATTGAAATCAGGACTTCGCAATACCGGGGCCCGGGATATGGCAGCTTTGATATTGTTGAAAGCATCTTTTCGTTCATCATCCCACTTAATCTCGAAATCTTTGTGAATCATTTTTTGTAAGGGTTTGATGATTTCGGCGAAGTCGGGGGTGAATTTCCTTACGAAATTAATTTTCTCGAAAAAAGATTACATAGCTTTCTTGTTATGGGGTAGCGGGAGTTGAGCTATGGATTTAATCCTTTCGGGGATTATGCGAATTCCTGCTTGAGATATAATATGACCTAACAACTTACCTTCTTCAACACCGAAGATAGTTTTCTTAGGATTGAGTGATATACCGTATTTTCAGCATCTTTTAAAAATCTGAGTTAAGTGTTGGATGTGTTCTTCTCTATTATTCGAATACACCGTTACATCATCTAAATATACTAGCACACACTTACTTATAAGTCCCTGAAACGCCACGTCCATTTCCCTTTGAAAGGTTGCTCCTACATTAATCAAGTCGAAAGTCATGCGTTTATAAGCGAAGGTTCCCCATTTGGTTCGGAAGGTAGTTTTTAATTGGTCTTCCTCTAAAACCAAGACTTGGTTGTATCCTGAGAAACCGTCTAGTAGGGAGAAAATTTCTGAGCCCGACACTGTCTGTAGGAGTTTATCCATCGGTGAGACAGGATAATTGTCCTTTTCTAAATCTCTGTTGAGATTCTGAAAGTATACGCATAATCGAATTTCTCCTGACTTTTTCCTTACTGGAACAAGGTTCGCTACCCATGCAGAATGTCTGACTTGGAAAATTATCTTCACATCTAAAAGATTCCTTAACTCTTGATACATGAGGGGTTCCAAGGATGGGTGGTACTTCCGAAGCTTCTGTTGAAAAGGTTTGATTTTGGGTTTCAACGGAATGGTGTGTTGAATGATGCGGGTATCATAAGTTTTCAAATCTTTATAGGACCAAATGAACACATCCTGGTATTGTCTGAATAATTTGAGGTAGGATTTCCTCTCCTATTTAGATATCGTTTTGCCAAGATTCACATACTTTGGGTTGTCTGGGGTTCCAAGATTTATAGTTTCATGGAGGGGACAGGAGCTACCAGTCTTTGTGTTTTTAGGTCCTTTGAATCGTTCCTTTAGATCAAACAAATTCTCTAGATTCGCTATCTCTTTTGGAATTGTGTGAGCCTTTTGTTTATCCGCGTGTTAACCCTCCCGAGGACTGGTTTCCATTAGTTGTTCTTGGAATTCTTCATCATCTATAGCGAGGTCTCTGAAGTTGTCTTGATTAGTCAAGAAGCTTATGATCATTTCATCCCCCTCAAAGACTTTCCAATTAGAAATATTATTAGGTATCGATGGCTTGTAGAGCAGTTCTACAGTGAATCAGGAGGCTTCGTAATCTTCTAAAGGCGAGAGTCTTCAAGCAGTGGTGTCTAAGGAGTCAACAAGGATATTCTTCGCTCTGGGGATAGTAGTGATATTGAAAGCTTCAAAGCATTCTATGAGCCTCTGCACCTCCTGCTGGTAGTTCTTAAGATGAGGGGAGTTGCAGTGTATAGTGTTTCTCACTTGTCTAATGATGATTTCCGAGTCTCCGAACACCTTTAATTCCTTGACATTAAGATCTATGGCTTTCTTTAACCCTTTTACCAGGGCTTCATACTCGGCAGTGTTGTTGGTGCACTCAAATTCTAATCTACAAGACAAGAAATGGCGTTTACCTTTTTGATCGACGAGGATGCACCCTTCTCCCGAACCCTTTTGTGACTTGGATTCATCAAAATAAAGGGTCCAAATTCGCGAGCGATGATTTCTATCCCAATCAGTGTTCCTCTCTTCGATCTTTTCTTCCGGAAGACCTAACACTAGGTTTTGACAAAAGAGAGAATCTTCCATTGGCATCAGGAATTATTCTTGAAAGGTCATTTTGGAGTTTTGAGTAAGAGAAACATCGGACAGGAGAGGAGAAAAAATGCCAAAGTGAGAATCACAAGAATAGTTCCCTAGTATGGGAAAATTGGTAGAGGCTGGTTCATTTAGGGTTTCCAGGTCAGTGACCATATGTTTAAGGTATCTTTCCCTATCGATTCTGATCATGTTCTTTTATCCCTTCAGCGATAGCCAAAGGTGTTCCCAGTCTGTGCTAAAGTATCCGTTTAGTTTTTCGGACCAATCTCGGCTCAATAATAGCCCATATGACTCAGGGATATCCACCACAATGATGTCAACCACCTACATGAAATTAGGATGAGGGGCTATCTTGATCATCACCTCTTTAAGTTCCCCCATGACCTTGAGTTGGGTCCTGTCTAGTTGTATGACATGCTTATCACTTTTTAGAGGGACAACACCTAATTTGTTACAAACGGCCAAGGGCATGACATTAGAAGACACCCCAGAGTCTACCAGACAATTGTGGAGATTCCTGTTGAAGAATTCGAGCGTTAAAAGGAAAGGTGGTACAAAAGGCCTCTCCTTCCTGCCTTCTGAGTAGGTGTTTATAATTGGTTTGCTTGCCAAATCTGTAGGGGGCATATTCTTCTCCTGACCATCACCGGTGGTCAGGTTTTTTACTGAACTTAGAGCTTGCAATAGAAGGTATTTCTGCTGAGGGATTCTACATATCTCCATAACCGATATATTAGCTTTTAGCTTCTTCAAATCTTATACTACATTGTAATCTAATTTAGAAGAATCATGAGTATGGATACTTATAGGTTTTTTACCAGAAGCGAAAGGTATTCTTGAGTGATCTGGATTTAATTTACTTTGTGAGGCACGGGTGGCATCGGTATCTTTTGGGCCAGGTTGACCCTTAATACATGTATGTATCGCCGATATCTCTGCGGGTGGTCCCTGAGATTTAAACAGATCATCCGAAGACGCGATCACGTCGGGATCCCATATCAGCATGGCCTTGTCTTGTGGTGGGTCAACCTCTTCCTGATCGACAATATTAAAGGTCGAACTGCTGGATGGTTCGGTCAGAGAGACTTCATCTAGAAAACGATTGGCCATTAAATTCATGGCGTGGACCCACTGAGGGCATTCCTTTTCTGAGTGGTTCTCTTGGTGTTAAGTACATAAAGAATCATACACGACATTCCCTAGATCAATGTTTAGGTTGGATGGGGGAGGTTCAATTGCTTTGAATGACTGGTTTCTTTTAAAGAAAGGTTTATAGGGTCTTTGGCTTTGGTTTCCCTCACCCGCATTTCTTTTCATATCTATAATCTCATTTGATAGTTTCTTGACCATGCGTTGCAGGTCTTTTATATCCCCATTACCTTTATCAGGAGTTGTTTCAGCCGGCTTCCCCAACGATCTAGTCAAGAGGAGTCCTCTCCTAGGAGGGAGGTGGCTTTCTTTTCTCACTAGAGAGGCCTGGCCTTCTTTACATCCTTTCATCTGGAACTCTGTCATCTTGGCCTCTTAACGAACATTGAAATAGAGGCTGGAAGTGCGTTGGCATAGACCTCGATTTGCAACTCTTGAGTAGGTTTCGCCGCGGGATGAAATTTGTTTAGGATAGTCGTGAATATTTAATTGAAATATTTGACCCTTTCTTTTGGGGTCATGGTGGCTGCCAATAATTTGGCCATAAGCGAACCCGTGGTCGTTTCTTCGGCAAATTTTTCTAGGAAATCCTTTTGGAACTTAGTCCAACTGGTTATGGATCCTACTGGAAAATTAAAATACCATGTGGAAGCCAAGTTCTCAAACGTGTAGGGGAAAAGTATTCATACTATGTCTTCATGTTGAATGTTCATAAGCCTGATTGCGGGTATGAATTTATTGATATGATCTTCGGGCAATCCTGAGGTTTCAGGATCATACTTGGGGAGAAAATTTTCCGACTGTCGAGGGAGATTGTGTACTCGTCTCGGGATGGCCACGAAGTCCCCGGTAAACCAAGGTTGGTTGTCTTGAAGTGGAACTTCTCTCTCTTTCTCATGACCACTGTTCCCTTCCATATCTTCAGATTCAGAGTCAGGCTCTTCCTCTTCCGAAAGGTCGTTAGGTTCGGAGATGTCTCTGAATGGCATCTCGCGTATGAGGTCAAGAGGTTATTGGATTTTGGTGATTGGGAAATCTATTAATTCTTCGATGGAATGTACGAAAAATTCATCAGGAGTGATAACTACTAGTCTTCTTTGTTGTTTTCTTTGAGGGAGGATGGGGGTGAAGGGAAACATGCTGATTTGCTGGGCGTAGGCTCTGGTAATCCTTCTAAACTAATTCACTTCCTCGTGAGGGAGGGCATAAGGTATTTCAGGGTGAAGATATCCTTCCTCGGAATGGGGTGAGTTATCCACTTCGGGAGTACTCGGTAAAGGTGGGTTGTTTGTTGGACAACTAGCCATGCATGTGGGCTGTTACAAATCTATAGGTTGTTCGAAATGTCAGGAAACTTGCATATCTAACCATTCATTCTCAGGCCCTCCTTCTAGCACCAATTCTGTTGATGGGGCCTAAACCCCCTGACTCAACAGTAGGAACCAAACCCGCCACCGAGGCCCAATTAGACTCTGCAGTGTTTGGAGTGGAATGGTTCTCTAGATCGTACGATCTGGCCAAATTATTGATGATATTTTGTGTTTTCGGGTGAAGGCTCTTGCTTCACTTGGGATAGTTCTTCTCTATATTCTCTCTTAGATAGGGGATGGTATGAGATATGAAAGCCAGTATAAACCAACTTGACAAAGACATGACAAAATTTTTAACTATTGGGAAGGGGTGGAGCTTGGGATAACCCACTGCTCGAGCATGCAGACAACGATCTTATGCCAGAGGGCCTAGTACTAATACTCTAACCGAACGAGCATCCGACTACTGTCTGAGAAAACTACTTAACAGAAAGAAAATGTATATGTAATCAAGATCATGGAAAGAAAAATAATTCATCTACTAGGAAACTCATGACATAGCTGAGGTGAACTACTTAGCATAAAGAAAAATAAACACATATGTAATCAAGATCATGGTAAGCAAATTAATTCATCTACCAGGACATTCATCACATAGAAGCACAACAATTTACTATCATCATTTAAAGAAAAGAACATCAAAACATTGCACCAGATAACTTGACAATAGAATTAATTGCTCTTACTCATTCACTGCAACATTCATGGAACAGGAAAGGAAGTAATTCTTCTCCAGCTCCAATCACATACATCTGATGAAAAATAGATCGTCTTTGGTCTACAAATAATTATCAACAACCAAAATAAAAATCATTCTTACAACAACCATCGACCTCTTTGACCATCGGTCGATGTCCCTATTTATAATATAAAGTCTTAACAGTAATTAACGGTAAAATACAATTTGAGCTAATAAAAATTGCCATGTGGCGTTATCATCTAACAGTCTTTCAATAGTACACCCGAGTTGTTTCTTGAAAATGGTGGGCTCTTTCATAATCAGACCATCTGATAAAGAGTTCTTCATAGGTGTTGGCACATGGAAATCTGTGTTGTTCCATTGGAGTCGCATATATTCCCCTGATGTCTGTTGCATGCACCTGATACATTGCGAGGTTGAAGTTCAATTTCTGAAGCATGGTTCTGGCTTTGATTAGATGTCTTGTGAACTGTTGTACTTTCCCTGGCTTTGCATCAGTGACCCTTGCGCATTCTTCAGCCCATAATGCATATTTTTCGGTGCATAGATTGATTACTTCATTTAGGTCGATCAACATATCGGGGATACCGATATCGAGGAGCCCGATATACTTCATCGCTTCGGTGATTCAGTTTCAGTGTTTCTTTCGATTCTTCGGTGGGGTCATAGGACAGACTCTTATCGTTAATCGGTAAGATTCTTCCTGCAGTTAAAACAGAAGTAATTTAGCGATTAATAAACCTATGATAAGACATAAACAAACAAAAAGATGAACACGTACCTGCGTAGCTTGCTAGTCTCAGTCATTTTTAATTCTTACGCGATCCCAAATGCTTCCTTTGAGTGACCTGTGAAGCCATCTCTCCTCTTTGGTTTAAATGAATACATCAACATGCCATAGTGTGGCTAATCAAATATAATAGTCATGAATGCATAAATTATCATAGTAGTTACTTGACCTTTGGGTTCGAAAAAAGGGCGTCGAGGATGAGTTAAGCGTGTGTGTGCTTCCAAGAGGTCGGATATCGTATAGAGAAATTCGTTAAATGCCTCCAGAAACTGTACCACCAAGCATGCCAATCATCATTCATCAATAATGAAGGTTCAGAAATTCAAAAGGATCGAAAGGATCATACCGCACGCTTTCCCGCAACCCCGATCAACGACGCTTTCATGTTCTGGATCGCACCCATCGATCAATTGTGGTGTGCCGATTTTTCCAAACATCATGTCGCGAGGTGCAGATATTATGTTGGCATGCCTAGTGTCACTCCTTGATTTCTCTATAAATTCCAGGAGCTTTGTGAGAAATTCTACGTATATGTCGAGCTCGTATTCCCTGGAATTATGGTTTGGTAAGTTCATCTTGGTGACGTCCTATTCAGAAATTCTTTATCATCCGTAGACACCTTGAGTTCCTTACATTTTTTGCAATTATGGGATCCCCTTCAAACACAGGACAAGGTCTGCGAGGCAGCCAGAGTTCCAGGTCTCATCCCTAGCGTGCCTAAGACTCTTTCTTGTTGGCTTCTTGTGTACTTGAGACTCCAATCAGAGGTATAGGTATCTTCCTGGAGGCAGTGTCAGAATTCACAGAGGAGCTAGGGATGGTCACATATACGTCTGAAAGAGCCATACTGGAGACTGTGCCTTCTTCGGCCCCGAAACCACAGAGAAGAGGAAGGCTTAGAAAGAAATCTCGGGAAGGAGAGGAGGACTGCCCCAAGGCCAAACCGAGTGCACATCCAACCCTTGAGGAGTCTGTGATACTTACCAATTGTTCGGATTTGGCTGGGATCGCTGACAAAGGAGGCAGGAGAAGAGAGGGGAGGGAAGAAGCGTTGGGTACTTCTATCGAAAATTTCGCTTAGCAATTAGAGCAGGCTCAACTTGAAATAGACGAGCTCTAATAAGAGAATAGAGAACTGGGACGCTAGTTGGAAGTTAAAAACCAGGGGGTAAGGTCGTGCCAGAAGCACCGTTTGGCTGTAGAGACAACTTCGGGAAGTGCAAGACATGATTGTGCAGTTGCGCGAGGCGTAGCGGATGGCAGAGGACTAGCTCACATGAGACATATAGTTGGCGAGTTCTCACTCCGCGTTCTTGGAAGTGTTGCTTAACATCTCCTTGTCTTTCTTCTTTTGTAAAATTTTGTAACCTTACGGTGACCGGGTCGGTTAGCCGAGTCATCGGGGTTGTCTATGTTGATACTGAGAGGGGGGTGAATCAATATCAAGTAGAATTTAAAACATTTTTAAACTTATACTTAAACCATTCAACTATATCCAATGAGAAATGAACAATAGTATAAGAGTTACACCAATACACCACAATACACCATGCACAATATATGAGAAATAATCAATAGTTATTGTTCAAGGGA
>ML802467.1:209536-221527 GCA_009831015.1 Picea engelmannii
TACAATCCTCCAATATCAAGAGAGATTTGAACTCTCCATCCTTGCCCCTTCCTTCCACCCAAGAATATATGAGAGATAATAAAAATTTACATTAAATCATCACCATCAACCAATCATCACATAGAACCTGATAATGCTTCCTGGGAATTCTTCAATTTATGCAATTCTTCAATTATTGGAGTACTCTGATCCTATAGATAATATTACTCAATGTATTCTCTGAAACTCCTGCAATTTTCACTCCTTGAATCCTCCCCAAAAAGAGGTTATAGAAAGAATGGCAGACTTTATTCAATTCTGGTCTATTCAGGAGAGTGAACTTGCACAGAATGCCCCGCGCTCAATAATTAACATACGATTCTGAAACTCACACAAAATACACTAAAGTCCGTACTCTTTCCAATGAAATTTTTCCCACTTCATTTGGATTCTTGATGAATAAGTTATGACTGGTTTACCCGGAACACCTGTTTATTGACTAGTTTCAGGACTGGTCACAAACCCTATCTTCCACAGAGTGTATATCCATAATTATAGCGAATAAAGAGATGAAATTTTTACCAGAGGTACCTTGATATGTCTTCTCAATACCATAGTGATTTCACCATATGAATCGTTCTATAAAAAAATTTATAGCAAAAATGGTAAGATGACCTGAAAATAACATACCTTAGAACACATCACCAAAAGACTTCATCCTCCCTTGAAATCCGACCTTTTTTTCTTCTTATTACCTCTGAAATTCGAATTGTATCAAATGAATGTATAATGATGTTTATTTATACCATTTATGTCACTTCCTTTTAACATTAGGGTGGACCTGACACTTTCTTATTTTGTAATTCTTTTCTTTAATTATCTTCAGGGCCTACATGTACTTCCTTCTTCAATTCACTTTGTCATCTTCAAAAATTCATTTCTCCTCAACCATGAGGATCCACGTGATGTGCCACATACCACAGGAAACCAAATGATGTATACTATCCATCCATGGGTGTTGTATCTGCATGTGCATTTTCCTTCATGTCCAAATACCTTCATAAATCTTGCGGTCCAGAACCCATGAATAGGTTTGACATCAATGACAACAACCAATATTCCAATGACAACAACCAATATTCCAATAGTCTATTCGTATGTAAACTAGGCCTGGTGGAAGTTTTGATTGTGTATATAAAAATAAAAGAAGGTGTTTTAATGTATCATGCTTCTTTCAGATGTGAATCAAGCGCGTATTCTTATTCAAGTCTTTTACGTAAATTATTAGATTTTTGGGGATCATTGTTATTTCGTCGTGAGTCTGTTAATGATTTTCTTTGTAAAATATTTGATATCAATTAATACTTCCATGGAATTATAATCTTTGGTTATTGAAAGAAAAAAAAAATTAATCATGGAAAGACATTCAACTAATCTATAAGAATCATACTTGGATTATCACTTGCACCGAAAGTATTTGAGAAAGGACTAGAGGCCACAGCTGTCGATACCGGGCGATAGGATTAATTATCATGTCAGGGAAAAAATTCATTCTCCCTCGCCGATACCAAACTTGTTTTGAGAGTTCGACGGTCGGCAGTGTCACTTTATCTATGCACGGCGCTTATAATTGCACTTTTCTGCCGAACCTGAAAAGGTTGGCTTTCGACGAAATCCTTTCTGAGGATGTTCGTAAGAAAGAAACACTACTATCATCCGACGTCGATGAAGGTCGGTACTTGCCTACTTTGACTTCTCAAAATGATTTTCTCCACCTTAAGCTTTTGTCGATGCTGAACTTCTCTAGGGAGTCGGGAAAATTTTGGGTCGTTGATTCCTTGACTAGTCGTTGTGTCTCTTAAGATGGTTCTTTGTTGTATGTTCAAGAGAAACTTAATACATGAAACATATAAGATAAGCGAATTATCAGTCTTAGACCAAGGCGAGAACAATCAAAGGTGGAAAACAAGGTGGTACCCAAAAATAAATGGTCACATAACTTTTAGGGTGTGTTGAGAACTCAACACAACACAAACGGAAGAAGCAAAAAAGAGAGAAAAGATATTGACAGATCATCTCAAGGAAATAACTGATGACTTAAACCATCTTGAGGAAGAATTTGGTCAAGAAGAGAGAATACTCGAAGAATAAATAATTACATTGAAAATCCAACTTTAAGAAGAAAATAGAACAAAAGAAGTCATGAAGTCTCAAATAATGAAGAAAGAAGGAGAGGTTGAAAATCTTGAAGAAGAAGTTGTCACACTAACATTCAAACTCATCAAGCTCAACAAGAATGTTGAAGAGACAAAAAATTTTGCATCAGCAGTAGAGAATGAAGAGAATCACTCTAGGTTGCTAGAAAAGAAGAATGAATAAAAGAGCAAGAGTTATGCATAAGTACTCAAAGGAAGGAATTATGGTCAACCATAATTTAAGAAAACTAATAAAGATACATCTTCATGAATACCATCCATGTTAAATCCACAAAGAAGCGGCAATCATGATCATGATAAGTCAAGGAATAAATTCAGAAGGACTACACCACAAATAAGATCATTCACTCCCAGGTATGTAAATTTCTTTTATGGTCATTGTTTATTGTACTAACTTTGGACATAAGGTTGCAAATTTCAGGGATTATAAAAGAAATGTTTAAGCAAGAAATGTTTATGTGTCCCCATGTAACATTGAATGTTACAAATGTCATAAATATGGACACATAGCTTGTGATTGTGGAATAATGATCAATACTTCCATGAAAGAGAACATTGATATCAAATATAAGAAAGTATGGATAAGAAAACAGGAAGAACATGTGAACAAAGACCAGGTCCCAAAGATCACAAGATTGAAAATAAAACGAGATGAAAGCCAATCTACAAAGAAAAAGGAACATGACAAATACAGAAAGGTTTGGAAAAGAAATTAAAGAAAAGGAGGACATGTAAATAATGAATAGGTTCAAGAGATTTTATTTTTCAGGTATTGTAGTGAAAGATGAATCCATAGATATAAAGAAAGAAGTCAGAGTTCAGAGAGATGTTGAATCTACCGATGAATATGATGACGACTCTGCATCAGAGAATGAATTGTTTTGATCCATCTAGCTTAGAGACTCCCAGGTAATATGAATATTAGAGAGGGGGAGTCTATGTGGTACCTGAGATAGACCAGAGAACCATCATTTAAGTAGCTTGTAGAGTTTGAGTAGACAGATTCAAAGCAGTCAGTTAACAAAAGTACAATATGATAGATTAATCAGTTATAGTAGTGAAGACTTCATGATAGTACAATGACAGATGGGTCAACATTATGGATAGTTGTGTAGCAGAGTATTGGACAGTATGGATAGATATGGATTCGTAAGAACACTTATCAGGTTTGGACATATATATGACAATGGACGAGAGCATGGATTCATAGATTGGTTCAGAGAGTGGCTTAGAGACAAAGGAACACTATCATAATGGATGATAATTACACATGAATATTTGAATGCTTATTCTTGAATGATTTTCATATATGTCAGTTGATTACATAAGGAAGCACCAATGGACAATAACTCCAAAAGGTAGTAGGTACAAGAAGACTTATATTTTTTCTACACAAAATCTTGTAGAGAAGTGGAGAGAGAGAAACATAACCAAAAATATAGGTAGAAATATCATTCAGAGAAGTTGTTAGACAAAGAGGTAATAATATAGGTATGATTCAAGGGGAAGAGATTCATCAGATGTAGGATAAAGAGTTAGATGCTTGGAGAGAGAGAACATAGGCATGTATCCAAGGGGAGCAATTGTCACAAGGGAAAAATGAGCGATATGAATTCAGTGTTGCATCAGAGTGATACCCTTTGTCAAAGGGGGAGATATTATTCATATTAAGGGAGAGAGAGTAATTAGAGGCTTATAAACATAGAGAAAGATCAAAGGAAATTATACAGGGGGAGAAGGACCAAGGAGAGTTCAGGCAGAGGGACAAACCCCAAAGGGAGAGACCCTTTTCCATTGATGTCAAAGGGGGAGAGATAAAAACATTGATGAGGAGTATAAGAATGAATGGTATTATGACTAAGTGTTGTCATCAATGTTGGTGTTTCCATCAATGCCAAATGGGGAGATTATGAGACAGTTGGCTTATGTTGATGGGCAGTTGGTCTGGAATGCTAGTTGTCATTGATGTCAACCCTTGGAGAGTGATATTGTAGATTGATGTCAACCCTTAGTAATTGATTTCAACCCTTGGAGAAGTCTGGTAGAGAATTATGGTAGAAAAAATGCATGGGTAAGGGACTCGAGTATGTTTCATATATAAAGGCATGAATATAAGTGAGTTTATAGTTAAGACTATTCTACATGGATACTATATGTCATGCCATTTCTGGTGATACGTGAAACATCACATAACTCCTCACGGTTAGAGAGTTATGGCCATATGAAGTTGGAGAACCCTCATGAGTTATCTAGAAGCCCCTAGAAGGTCAAAGAAGTCAATTATTCTAGAAGCTCCTAGAAGAAGTGTACTAGTCAAATTGATGGTAACTAGGCATTAATCATGGTTATAGTTGTTGCATTAAGAAAATAATTAGAAATAAATTAGTTGCAACAAGAAGCTGTGAGTTTGGTAATTATGGTAAAGTAGTTGTGATGAGAAGATTGAATAGTCAAAGTGGTTGGCCAAGAAATAAATTAAATAATAAAGTGGTTGCAACAAGAAGCTAGTTAAGGGTAAATAATTTATGAATTGACTAATTATAGAAAACTTAGTTGCAACAATAAGTTAGTTAAGGGTAAATAATTTATGAATTGACTAATTATAGAAACGTTAGTTGCAACAAGAAGTTATGAGTAAAGATAAATTATTTAAATAATAAAGTAGTCAAAGTGGTTGTAAAGAGAAATTATTTAAATAATAAAGTGGTTGCAACAAAAAGTGGTGAGTTTACTATTTATGGATAAGTCAAAGTGGTTGAAAAAGAAATTAATTAAACACTAAAGTTAGTTGCAACTAGAAATGGAGAATTTACTATTTGTAGCAAAGTGAGTTAGAAGTGGACAAGTGGTTAGAAGTGGGTTAGCCGTAAAAGAATGAAAGTGGGTTAAGTTGGTTAGAAGATAACCCCTTGAGGAAGCTACATGGAAGTATAAATAAGAGAGAAAGGATATCTCATTAACACCTATTGAATATCATGGAATATCTATTTTGTGAAAGGTTATTTGGCAAGGTATTATTGATATAGAAAAAATGAGGCAGGAAAAGTGTGGCAGAAAAATCGTGGCAGGAAAAGTGAGGCTAAAAAAGTGTGGAAGAAAAAGTGCAGCATAAAAATCATGGTAGAAAAAGTGCAATAGAAAAAGTGTGAGAGGAAAATTGTGGCAGAAAAACCACAGTAGGAAAAGTGAGGAAGAAAAATCGTGGTAGAAAAACTGCGGCAGAAAAAGTGCGGTAGAAAAATCACGGAAGAAAAATCATGGCAGAAAAATCATGGCAGCAGATTCGCAGTAGCAGAATTGTGGAAAACAAACTGCAGCAACAGAACACTATAAGAAGAGAAAATTATGGTTTTCATATGTGTAGTGTTGAATCTATGAATCTAGTTAAGAGTTTTCCTTGTAAATTTGTTGGATGCCCTCTTGGAAGTTTAGGGCTTGATATAGAGTTGATCTGAGGCAGATCTAGTGAAGTTTAGTATTGGTTCATGTTTGAGGGATTTTGGTTGAGGTATGTTGCTAAAGTTATTGGTACAGATAGAGGTTGTATAACAGTGAGATTATGACACATGGTTGATGTGAGGGTTTATGGTATTTGATCTATGGAGATTGTATTGTATTTCTAGTGGTATCTTGTGGGTTATCTTGGTGTATGTTATTGGTATATGGTATAAGTATATGATTGGGTACATGGATGAGATACATACTTGAAGTACATGGTGATCTTGATACATCTTGTTGAGTCATAGTTTGGTTTGTTGTTGATACATGATTGGTACATGTTGTTGGTTATATTAGTATAGTGTTGATGTGCATAGTTAATGTACATAATTGATGTGCATTGTTGGCACATGGTTTGAGTGATGCTCTTGTTGGTGTATTTGGTATATGTTGGTACAAGTTGATTACATGTTGATTACATGTTATTGGTACATATTGGTACAGGTTGTTGGTACAGGTTTTGACAGGTTATTGGCACAGATTGGTACATGTTTATAGTGATATATCTCATAGTGACAATGTGGCAGTGGTTTTTTCATTCATTTGACACTTATATTTTAGGGCGGTTGGACGGGGCAAGGATAGGTGGTTGTAGCCACCTTTCGGTTGTAGCCGGAGAACATAGGGGGTTGTAGTCTCCTTTTGGTTATAGCCAGAGAATTGGGTATTTGGAGCTTCCCTCAAGTTGTAGCCTGAGAAACTAGGGGGTCAGAGCCTCCTTCTAGTTGTAGCTGGAGAATTGGAAGTTGGTGTTTCCTTGAATGTAATTCTTGACATATAAGAAAATCATTCAGTGGTTTTCTCCCGCATTGGGTTTCCACGTAAATATTGGCGTACTGTGGATTGTGTGGATGTGTTTGTTATTTTTTATTATGCACTGATGAATTTTAATGATTATGATACAGTAAGATATTGTTGATAAACAGATGAACATGGATGAATAAGTAAAATAATATACATTGTGGTTTAAAGGATTAATAATTGGTATAATTTCTCATTACTGATTCACCCCCCCCCCCCCCGCGCCCCTTAGTAATCCAACAACCAGTTGGTGATTCAATTTGTTTAAGATAAATTCTCTTTGTCATGTGTTTCTATGATTTTATATTTATTTCTGTTGTGTATTAATTATTATCTCTGAGATTCATTTTTCTAATATGCATGCTTGCTCGTTATTGTTGTGCATGGCATGTTGTTTATTTCTTTTATGTTGTAGCATGAATCTTGATTATTGGATGGGAGTCTTTCATGATTTTTTATTAGTTAAATGTTATAAGAATTTGAAATCAGTTCAAAAAGTGCATTTTTGAAGTAGTGTGGCCCGACCTTTGAGGTTTGGTATGTTACATAATGCTTATCCAATCAATCCTTGTTTGTTGACCAACCCTTATTATGAGAAGTTTTTAGTGACCCTTCCGCAACCCATTATTCTCTAGGTCATCATTTTCTAGAGAAGGGTTGGTAGAGCCTTCTCCATTCTACATGTAATATTTAATGTACTTTGGTCTTCTCAAGATATAATAGAATTACATGTAACATATGGAAGATTCAATTGACTCTTCTTCATTTGCTTCCTTATCATCATGTCAATTTCCTAAAAAAATCCCCTTATTTAATACTATTATAAGAAGATAGGAGAAGGATTATTTGACCCTTGTCTCTCTATGGTGTTCTTTAATATACTCAGAATCAAAAGATATAAGTTCAGTATATCTAGAGAGTAGAAGGGTTGGTAGACCCTTATTAATGCTACAATAAATATTTAATGAATTCCAATTATTAATGTCTAGATATAACAACATGACAAGTAGTTTCATGTGGGAGGGTCATTGAACCATTCTCCATTTACATCAATTCCATCATGTTGACCAATCACTTAACCAATTACCTTATTTAAAATTATTAGATGTTAATAGGAGAAGAATCAACAAACCCTTCTCCATGTTACTTGTAATATTTAATGAAATCTAGTGATCTCTTAATATAAAAACATTAAAATTGGCATGTGGAAGGGTATTTTGTTTCTTCTCCATTTACATGCTTATCATCATGTCAATCTCTTAATTAATTCACTTATTTAATTTAATTAGAACAGGATAGGATAAGGTTTTACTCAGGGAAAATTTTAGGGGCTAAATTTCGCCCATGTGATAGTTTTCATTACTTTTCCCAAAAAACGATTCGCTAATTTCCATTTTTTCTAAAAATGGTTCACCCAAATTCTATATGAAAAAATTATTTTAACTTAAAAATCGCCAAAATTTTATAGAAACTATATATAATCCTTAGAAATTTGAACATTTTTACCAAAAATTGCCGAATTTTTTTTAGATTTCATATTGAGAACTAGTAAGATTCGCCAAGGTTTCTATGCTTTAATATAAAATTCCATATTTAAAATTATCCCTGGTTTCACTGACCCTTCTCCACCCATGGTTTCCTTTAATTGACTATGACGACACATACACATAAAATCATTCCATGAAGCAGGGATAAGGTTCATATAACCCTTTTCTCATGCTACTGTAATGCATTCTATTGATCCATGTATCTAACAACATTACAAGTAGTATGGAGGAGGGTCATGTGTCCCTAATCCATTTACATCATTATCATCATTTCAACCACATAACTGATTCCCTTATTTAATAGGATCAAAAGAAGAAAGTGTTGGCATGTTTTCGGATAGAGGCAGAGTATGCGTGTTTTTCATTGATGGCAAAGATCAACACGATCAATAGACCGATGATGGCATGGCAATGGAAAGATCAACTGAGAAGAGAAACAATGATCATTGGATCTCATTCAAAATCTCTGATGACCGACAGATCTGAATTCACATAGGAGTAGCGCGCAGTAGAAGAGAACAGATCTCAGGCGTCTGATCTGAGCCCGAAGATCGACCGTCATTGGATCCATAAGAAGGAGCACAATCTTTACGTGCAATATGAAGAGGCCCTACAAAATACCAAAAGCAGGAGGACTGTCCATCTTCAAGAAGGACACGTGGAAAGCGACTAGAATTTCGCTGACCTGCACATTGGAGGAGTCAACGAAACATGGTGTGGGAACTTGCGATATGAGAAATCCCGAGAATTGATCTGGACCTTTGGATCGAGGTATGTTGTGGAATGTTGGATGCAGAGGAAACATGGCGAGCGATTGGCATTTCGCTGACTGGAAAGTCAAAGAAAGGAGGTGGTCTATCTTATGAAATCGTGAAATGTGAAACCACAACTTAATCTGAGTCGTTGATCAAAGGGAGATCGTGGACCGTTGATCAGGCATGACGAAGGGCTGTGAAGTTGCAAAATCGCGATAAGATCCTGACCATTGATCCAAGAGGGACATGTGGAGAGGGATTAACATTTCGCTGACTGGAATGTCAAAGGAAGGAAATGCTCTAACCTTGCAACTCGCGATAAGGTCTGGTCTGTGGTCATAGACAAGCTCACATCGCCAAAGGATTAAGGGAAGGAGTTAATTGCTAAACTCCATTTTGGGGATCACAACTTGGAGTGTCGAGACCCTTCATCACAGGAATCCCGAAATGTGAGATCGCGAAGAGATCTGGACCATCGGATCATTAGATATCTCGACCGTTGATCAGGCTCAATGAAGTTCATAATTTTGCGAAATGTGAAATGCCTTTTGGTGTAGGTTGTGGTCACCACTGATGGTCATATGAGAGGGAAGAGATAGCATGAAGCTAAGCTCCATTTTAGGGATTGCAAATTGGAGTGTAGAGACCCTTCGACATAGGATTGCCGAAATGCGAAATACGAAACACATTTTGATTAGGCCCATGGTCACATCTAGTGTGCATATGGGATAAACACAAGACCTTGTGTATTTAATCCAATGATGCTTGTTAAAAGGAAATCTGATCGAAGGGCTACTATTGATCTTTACGATTAACTGTTCAGTTACGATTCAGTTAGCAGAACTGAATCATGGTTCTTGGACGGTTGGTGATTCAGTGACTGAAGCGTTGTTGTCCTAGGAATTTGAGGTGTAACTGAAGTGGTGGTAGTGCATAAAAGAAAGGCGCAGTGACTGTGCGGTGTTGGTCGTTCTGAATGAAAAATGAGTTGAACTGTATGCGCAGTGTGAGACTGACAATATGCGTAGTGTGAGATAAAACTCAAAGATGAGTAACAAATGTTGAATAGACAGAAGCAAGAGTAGAATTGCAAAACATCTTGAAGCAGAGAAGAATTGCAGAAAAGATAGAAGCATAGAAGAATTGCAGGACATAAGAGAAGTGCTAAGAATTGAAACACCTGCGTTGTTGGTCATTCAATCATTTTACTTATAAACAGGGAGGTAGGGTGGTGCTAGGGAGGACCGTGTTCCTCTAATATTCAAGTTGATGCTTGAATATTGGGAGTTGTAGCTTCCATCTAGTTGTGGCTAGAAAACAAGGTGGTAGGGTGGTGCTTGGGAAAACACAGATTTTTCTGTACATGTAAGTTGGTGCTTGTATAAGTGGAAGTAGGTGCTTCCATCCAGTTGGTGTTGGAACACTCAGGGAGTTGGTGCTTCCTTCTAGTGGGTGCTAGATAAACCAGAGAGTTGGTGCTCTTAATAAGTTGCAGCTTGTGAAACAGAGGTAGTAGCCTCACTTTGGGTTGGTTCTCAAACATAGATGATGTACAAAACTTAAAAGACTTCCTATCATTTCGAAGAAGAAGAGGTTTTCTCCCTTTATGGGTTTCCTTGTGAAAATTTTGTCTCTGTGTATATCTTATGTGTGACTGATGCTCATTATTTATGTTGTTCATATGTTGTATAATATTGATGGTCACTTGGAGAAAGATTAAAAATGGTTCAATAGACTTAAAATTGTTTAAGCACAGTAACAACTGATTCACCCCCCCTCTCAATTGTCTTAGTAATTTCAACAATTGGTATCAGAGTGTGGGTTCCTTTTATCTAAAGGTAGATTTGTAAGATTAAACATGACAAGTCATGAAGGGACTTCAACCACTAAGCCTCCTCTGTTTGATGGAACAAAGTTTGCCTCCTGGAAGGTTAGAATGAGAACATACCTAATGGCCTTAGGTGCTGATGTTTGGGATGTAGTAGAGACTGGATAGATAAATCCTGTTGTGCTAGCTTCCAAGGATGATAAGTTAGAATTTAGCTTTAATGCTAAAGGAATGAATGCTATCTTGAATGGACTTACAGAAGCTGAGTTTGTAAAGGTGATGCATCTTCAAACTGCCAAAGAAATGTGGGATAAATGTATTAGCAATTATGAAGGAAATGAGAAACTAAAAGATGCCAAACTTCAAACATATAGATTGAAATTTGAATAGCTAAAGATGAATGAAGATGAAACAGTTAACAAGTATTTTTTAAGAGTTGAAGAACTTGTGAATGCCATGAAGGGTCTTGGTGAGAAGTTTGAAGAATCATTCTTAGTTCAGAAGATTTTAAGATCTCTACTTGATAAATTTAATCCAAAAGTTTCTGCAATAGAAGAACTAAATGATCTTAAAACTCTTTCCATTGATCAACTCCTAGGAACATTAACTGCGTATGAAATGAGAATTAGCAAAGATAAATCCATTACTAGAGAGGATTCTTTTAAAGCATAAAATAATACTGATTCAGAGCTAGATGATATTGAAGCAAAATTTGTGAGAAGGTTAAAGAGAGGATCAGGAAAATATCAAGGCAAGTTTCCCTTCAACTGATTTAGCTGTGGCAAAATAGGCCATTTTGCATCTAAGTGTCCCCACAAGAAAAAGGACCAAAAAGACCAAAACTCTGATGATGAAAAGAAATACAAATTTAAGAAATATAGTAAAAAGAAAAGTTTGTGTGCAAACAATGATGACTCCTCATAAGACTTAGATAATGATTCATCCTGTGAAGACAAAGTGAATGACTTTATTCTTATCGCTATGGGAGATCTTGATGGTAAACTCACAGAAGGTGACATGGATGATGAAGAAGCAGTGGTGGATATGGAAGGTGAATAAATCAGTGGTTTGGAAGAAATTTACAGACTCAGATGTAAGAAGAGAAAACAAAAACAATTGTTGATACATTTTAAAATGAATGGTAAAAAACCTGATGAAGACTTTGCCCTATTAAAAGTAGAGTTAGAAGAGGAAAAGAAAATAGAGGACATACTGAAACAACAGTTATCAGAGAAGAAAGAAAGGTGTGAAGCCTTAGAAGAAGAGATAGTAAAAACCAGAAAAGAGATGGAGAAGTTTAAGGCATTGTATCACCAAAATCTGTCAAGTATTAAAGCTTCAGAAGGATTAACCTCCATTCTAAATCA
>ML802467.1:222950-267132 GCA_009831015.1 Picea engelmannii
AGGGATAAGAATAGAAAACAATGTCTATGTGTTAAAAGAAGAAAAAGAAGAATGCCACTTAAGCAAATATGATGAAAGTTGGTTGTGGCATAGGAGACTTGGACACCTAAATTTTGATCATATAATCAAGCTCAGAAACAATGAGGTAGTAAAAGATCTTTTGAAGATATCAAAGCCATATGACTCTGTTTGTAAACCTTGCCAGATAGGAAAGCTTACTCGCACTCAGTTCAAATCTAAAAACTTTCTTCAACAAAAAAACATCTCCAGTTAGTACATATGGATTTATGTGGACCATCAAGAAAAGAAGGTACAGGAAAAGAAAACTATTTTATGTTAATTATTGATGATTATTCTAGACTAACGTGGGTTTCCTTTTTGAAGGAAAAATATGAAGCATTTGAAAAATTCAAAGTGTTTAAGGCTCTGACTAAGAATCAAACAGGAAAAATATTGAACGCAGTAAGGTTTGATAGAGGAGGAGAGTTTAGTTCATGGAACTTCAAAGAGTTCTGTGATAAACATGGAATCAAACGAGAATACACTATTCCAAGAACTCCACATCAAAATGGAGTAGTTGAGAGGCAGAATAGATTAGTTCAACAGATGGCAAGATCAATGATGAATGAAATGAATATTTCTCAGACATATTGGGTGGAATAAATTAATACAGTTGTTCATATCCTTAACAAAGCTCATCTCAGGCCATACAGTGACAAGACTCCTTATGAGCTATGGTTTGGAAGACCTATTTAAATCAAGCATTTTAAAGTCTTTGGAAGTAAATGTTATATTAAGAATAATGATGAAAACATTGGCAAATATGATGACAGGGCCGATGAAGGTATCTTCTTAGGTTATGCTACAAACAATAAAGGATACATATGCTACAATAAGAGTCTGCATAAATTGGTTGATTGTATTGACGTTAAAGTTGATGAAGAAATCCCGGTCAGAAATGTAAGAAATGTTGAACCAAGCACAAAATATATAGTTGAAGATGAAGATGAACAGGTCCAAGGATCAGAAAGAGAAGAATCTGAATCAGAGGAAGATATGAATACTCCGACTGACACAAATCAGCAGAAAGAAGAAAAATCACCTCTCATAATTGTTAGAAAGAATCATCTTGAAAATCAAATAATTGGAGATATAAATAAAGGAGTTCAGACAAGAAGGAAATTGATTAAAGACTTAGAACAATCTCATGTTGCCTTTTTATCTATGATTGAACCTAAAAAAATTTATGAAGCCAGCCAACATGATGATTGAATTAGAGCTATGAATGAAGATCTTGATTAGATTGAGAAGAACAATACTTGGGAACTCATTCCTAGACCTGAAGATAATAATGTAATAGGCTCCAAATGGGTGTTCAAGAATAAAATGAATGAAAAAGGACAAGTTGTTAGAAATAAAGCCAGATTGGTCTATAAAGAGTATGCACAAGTTGAAGGTCATGATTTTGATGAAACTTTTGCACCAGTGGCAAGATTGGAAGCCATCAAAATGTTTCTTGCATATTCATGTCATAGGAACTTTAAAGTTTATCATATGGATGTTAAGTCAACATTTCTTAATGGAGATCTAGAGGAAGAAGTATATATGGAGCAACCTGAATGATTCTCATTGACAGATAATCCTAACTATGTCTGCAAGATGAAGAAGGCTCTATATGGACTGAAACAAGCACCATGAGCATGGTATTATAGACTGGACAAATTCTTACAAGACAAAGGATTCAAGAAAGGTATTGTTGACAACAATCTCTACATTAAGTCTAAAGCTGATAATTTACTAGTTGTTTTGGTTTATGTAGATGATATTATTTTTGGCTGTACTAATGAACCCTCTTTCTAGTGGTTTGCTAACTCTATGCAAACAAATTTTGAGATGTCCATGATAGGAGAACTATCATACGTTCTAGGTTTACAAGTAAATCAGAGTTCTACAAGAATATTTATCTCTCAAGAAAAATATTTGAAATAGATGTTGAAGAAATTTCAGATGGAGGATTCCTCTCTTGTTAGTACACCTATGGTGGCTGGTTGCAAGCTCAGTAAAGATGATATTTCACCTGATGTTGATAAAAGGACATATCTCTCGATGATAGGCAGTCTTCTGTACATCACAGCTTCTCGTCCTGATGTAATGCAAGATGTTGGAATGGTAGGTCGCTATCAGTCTACTCCTAAACAAAGTCATTTAGTAGTGGTAACAAGGATATTCAAGTACTTTAAGGGCACAATGAATTACAGTTTGTGGTATACCAAAAATCATAACTTTCAGTTAAATTCTTATTCAAATGTTGATTGGGCAAATTGTGTTGATGAGAGAAAAAGCCCCAGTGGAGGAGCATTCTTCCTGGGTGACTCATTAGTAGCATGGCTTAGTAAAAAACAAGGATCCATTTAATTATCAACTACAGAGGCAGAATACATTGCTGCTGCTACTTGTTGCACATAAATTTTATGGATGATACAAACTCTTGTAGATTTGAAGGTAACTTACACTAATCCCATTCCACTTCACTATGATAACACCAATGCCATCAGTCTCTATAAGAATCCTGTACTTCATTCAAAATATAAGAACATACCAATAAAATACCATTTTCTCAGAGAACAGGTTACAAACAGAATTGTTCAGGTGAATTATATTCCTTCCACAGAACAGATAGCTGATATCTTTACTAAACCATTAGTAGCGACACCTTTTGGATATCTTCGCCAAAAGTTGGGTGTGACCTCACTGTCAAACTAAGAGGGTCCATCCTGTCAAGGGGAGTTTGTGTTGGTTCAATATCTGACACCTCCGAAGAATACTGCAACAGCTCAGGGGGAGCTTGTTTCTTCTTTCATATTGATGTCAAAAGGGGAGAAAGTGTGGTAATTTCAATACAGTGGTAAAGTTGGATGTTCTTCAAGGGTTTGCCATCAATGCCAAAGGGGGAGATTGTTGGCATGTTTTCGAACAGAGGCAGAGTATGCATGTTTTTCATTGATGGAAAAGATCAACATGATCAACAGAGAGATGATGACATGGCAATGGAAATATCAACTGAGAAGAGCAATAGTGATCCTTGGATATCATTCAGAATCCCCAATGACCGTCAAATCTAAATTCACATAGGAGTAGCACACAGTAGAAGAGAACAGATCTCAGGCGTCTGATCTGAGCCCGAAGACTGACCGTCGTTGGATCCATAAGAAGGAGCATGATCTTTACGTGCAATATGAAGCGGGCCTACAAGATCCCAAAAGCAGGAGGATCGTCCATCTTCAAGAAGGACATGTGGCAAGCGACTAGAATTTTGATGACCTACACATTGGAAGAGTCAATGGAACATGGTGTGGGAACTTGCGATATGTGAAATCCCGAGAATTGATCTGGACCTTTGGATCAAGGTATGTTGTGGAACGTTCGATGCAGAGGACACATGGTGAGCGATTGGAATTTCGCTGACTGGAAAGTCAAAGAAAGGAGGTGCTCTACCCTATGAAATCGTGAAATGCGAAACCACGATTTAATCTGAGTCATTGATCAAAGGGAGATCGTGGACCGTTGATCAGGCATGATGAAGGCCCGTGAAGTTGTGAAATCGCGATAAGATCTTGACCGTTGATCCAAGAGGAACATGTGGCGAGGGATTAACATTTCGCTGACTGGAATGTCAAAGGAAGGAAATTCTCTAACCTTACAACTCGCGATAAGGTCTGGCCCATGGTCATAGACAAGGTCACATCGTCGAAGGATTAATGGAAGGAGCTAATTGCTAAGGTCCATTTCATGGATTGCAACTTGGAGTGTCGAGACCCTTCATCACAGGAATCCTGAAGCATGAGATCGCGATGAGATCTGGACCGTCGGATAATTGGATATCTCGACCATTGATCAGGCGCGATGAAGTTCATAAGTTCACGAAATGAAACGCCTTTTGGTGTAGGTTGTGGTCACCGTTGATGGTCATATGAGAGGGAAGAGCTAGCATGAAGCTAAGCTCCATTTCGGGGATCACAACTTGGAGTGTCGAGACCCTTCGAAATAGGATTTCCAAAATGTGAAATGAGAAACGCATTTTGATTAGGCTGATGGTCACAACCAATGGGCATATGGGATAAACGCAAGACCTTGCGGATTTAATCCAACAATGCTTGTTAAATGAAAATCTGATCGAAGGGCTACTGTTGATCTTTACGACTAACTATTCAACTACGATTCAGTTAGCAAAATCGAATCATGGTTCTTGGATGGTTGACGATTCAGTGGCTGAAGCATTGTTGTCCTAGGAATTCGAGGTGTAACTGAAGTGGTGGTAGTGCATAAAATAAAGACGTAGTGATTGTGCGTTGTTGGTCGTTCTGAATGAAAAATGAGTTGAATTGTAAGAAAGGGAAAATTACAGTATGCGCAGTGTGAGACCAATAGTATGCGCAGTGTGAGACCAACAGTATGCGCAGTGTGAGATAAAACTTAGAGATGAGTAACAAATGTTGAATAGACAGAAGCAAGAGCAGAATTGCAGAACAACTTGAAGCAGAGCAGAATTGCAGAACAGATAGAAGCATAGAAGAATTGCAGGACAGAAGAGAAGTGGTAAGAATTGAAACACCTGTGTTGTTGGTCATTCAATCATTTTACTTATAAACAGGGAGGTAGGGTGGTGCTAGGGAGGACTATGTTCCTCTAATATTCAAGTTGATGCTTGAATATTGGGAGTTGTAGCTTCCATCTAGTTGTGGCTAGAAAATAGGGTGGCAGGGTGGTGCTTGGGAAAACATAGAGTTTTTTGTATCCAAGTTGGTGCTTGTATAAGTGGAAGTAGGTGCTTCCATCCAGTCGGTGCTGGAACACTCAGGGAGTTGGTGCTTCCTTCTAGTGGGTGCTAGAGAAACCAGAGAGTTGGTGCTCTCAACAAGTTGGAGCTTGTGAAATAGAGGTAGTAGCCTCACTTTGAGTTGGTTCTCAAACATAGATGATGTACAGAACTTAAAAGACTGCCTATCATTTCGAAGAAGAAGAGGTTTTCTCCCTCTATGGGTTTCCTCGTGAAAACTTTGTCTCTTTGTATATCTTATGTGTGATTGATGCTCATTATTTATGTTGTCCATATGTTGTATAATATTGATGGTCACTTGGAGAAAGATTAAAAACGGTTCAATAGACTTAAAATTGTTTAAGCATAGTAACAAATGATTCATCCCCCCCCCCCACCCCTCTCAGTTGTCTTAGTAATTTCAACAGAAAGGAGAAGTGTTGGATGGCCATTGTCAATCTATGGTTTTCTTTAATAAACTTCAAATATCCCTAAATATAACTTCATTATATATATGAAGGATAAGGTTTGATTAGCCCTTATCCACACTACTTGTGATATTTAATGAATTTTCATGATTCCTATAAATAATAAAATTATATGAAGAATGAATGAGGCTTGACCAAATATTCTCAATTTACATGCTTATTATCATGTTAATCACCTAATCATTTCCTTTATTTAACGTGATTAAAAGGAGAAAGAGAAGGGTATTCTAACCCTTCATATATAGTTTCCTTTGATGGAATCATATCATCCCTTGATATAACTTCATTAAAATTAGCATGGAGAAGGTTTGGCCAACCATTCCCCATGATGCTCGTAATATTTAATGAATTTTGGTGATCCTTAAATATAACAAAATAAAAGTGGCATGAAAAAGGGTTAATAAACGCTTCTCCATTTATACGCATATTTTCATGTGAGTCACCTAATTGATTCCCTTATTTAATGTGACTAATTGGAGAAAGGAAAAGTGTCACTTGACCCTTCTGCACATATGATTTTTGTTAGTGGACTTTGAGTATCCTTAGATATAACTTCTTTACATGTAACATGTAGAAGGTTTGGTTGGTCATTCTCCATATTTAATTTCCTTTCATGGACTCAAATCCTACCTTGATATAAATTCCTTATAAGTGGCATGGAGAAGACTCAACTAACCCTTCTCCATGCTACACATAATATTTAATGAATTTTGTTGATCTCTAGATATAATAACATTACAAGTAGCATAACGAAGGGTCAAGCTACTATTCTCCATTTACATGTATATTATTATGTCAGTCACATAACCAATTTCCTTATATAAATTGATTAATACAAGAAAGGAGAAGGGTTGAATGAACCTTCTTTATTTATGGTTTCCTTTAATGTGGTCCAATTATACCTAAATGTAA
This sequence comes from Picea engelmannii, assembly GCA_009831015.1. Classification (NCBI taxonomy): domain Eukaryota; kingdom Viridiplantae; phylum Streptophyta; class Pinopsida; order Pinales; family Pinaceae; genus Picea; species Picea engelmannii. The sequence goes on from ML802467.1 coordinate 229,167, forward strand.
CTTCATAACATGTATCAAGGAGAAGGTTCAACAAACTCTTCTACATGCTACTTGTAACCTTTAATCAATCTTGATGATTTCTAGATATAATAGCATGGAAAGTAAAAAAAAGAAGGGTTGGATGACTCTTCTCCATTTACATTCTTATCATCATGCCATTCCTAACCAATTTTGACTCTCCTTTAGAGAAAAACTTCAATATGACACTCAGTAAAAAGTTTCACCATTAACATGGAATTAGGTGTTAACCATGTCTCTCTTGCAAGTTGTACATATCATGATTGCAAAACAAGTGAGGGGATTTTTTATGAACTAGAGCCTTTATGCATTATGCATATCTCTCTTGTAAACTGTAAATGCCATGAAACAAATAAATTGAAATGAAATTAATAAAGGGTATGCTTATGGTAGTTAGTGAATGTATTTCCTATCAACTAGAGCCCGTAGGTGTTATCCCTATCTCTGTTGCAAATTATAGAGATGCTAAAAACAAAAGAAGTGAAGAGATTCAATAAAATCTAGATCTTCTCAATATTAAACACGTCTCTCTTCCAAACTAGAAATATCATGATAACAAAACATATTAATGGATATAAGTGAAGAGATTGCGTATGCCAATCACTGAAAGGATTTATAATCAACTAAAACCTCTATGTAATAGTCATGCCTCTCTTACAAACCATGAGTATCACGAAAAACAAAGTGAAGGGATTAACTATGCCACTCACTTGAGGGCTTACGTATCAACTATAATATCTATGTAATAACCTTAACCTTATATTTCTTGCAAATTGCAAATATCATGACAACAAAACATGTGAAGAGTTAAAAGCTAAAATCTATAGCCTATAGGTATTATCCGTATCTCTCTTTCACATTATTGAGACTTTAACTACAAAACATGTAACTGTAACATAAAGGATTTGAAGGGATTCACGATATGGTAGTCACTAAAGAGCTTCATTATCAACTGGATATTTCAGTTCTAAGCATCTTTTCTCTTACAAATTATACATTCAATTTTTTATTTTATTTTTTTTTTATTATTTGTACATGGTCAAGTATGATCTAATACTCTATTACATTCAAAATTTAAAAATTATTTTTATTTGTACATGGTAAGTGTGATCTAATACTCTATATTGTCTCCATGACTAAATTTAATACTATACATTTTCTCTCTTGAAACACCTTTATGTACTATGGTCCATACATATCTTAGAGTCAATTATTTTATGTTAGCTTTTGAATATGATTATGAAACATATAATCAATTATGCCGTGGAACATATATCCAATCATCATATTCGGGACATTTCTTATTTTCATATCTATTTTTTATGAAGAAATGTGGATGAAAGAAGAGATATGATAGAAATCTATCCATTATTAGTCCCTACCGTAGGCATGTAGGGACTATAGCGATCAATAAATCGTTGACCTGGTATTAGATTGTGCATTGACCAGACATATTTCCATATTGTTTATTGTTGGAACAATGGAAGTGAAAACATCGATTTTTATATAATAAAAAGTATCATGTTTGTCAAGATTTGATTGGACAACGGATTGGAGGTCTTATTGCCGCCTTCGCTATTCCCAATGTTAAATATCTTGGCATATCCAAAGTATTTGGTAGTATATGGTATTTTTGAATCATATATTTTATTATGCATTGGTCGAAGGTGGATTAATGCTAGCATTAATTCAAATGTTTCCCTTTGCATTTTCTGTTGGGTAGAATACATTCTCTACCATAATACTATGTGTGATTTTTTCTTTATTGTTGCATGCTTCGAGAGAATAGGCCTGCCACGCTGCATATTTTATTAAATGCTTGCACAGGCCTACGCCTTCGACGGTCCTGGCAGTCTTAACTGTTTACCTAACAGCTCTGGCAGTCTTAAATGATTATTGTACAGATGCGTTGCAATACAGTTTCGATCATGGTTAGCATCGTTGCTCGAGTGTTTGATCCTTGTTCGCTGCTTTGTTCCATGATTCTGGTTCTTGTTTGATTCAACTTTGCAAAGTTGAGGTCCTGCACTTGTAGTTCGAGCTCTTCGTGGTTGTTCATTGGTTTTTTGTTCTTCAAATTTTCAAGTTGTTGGACATGTTGTTGCGGTTTGTAGTTTTTTGGGGCTAAGCTCTTTTTATCCTTTGTTGATGGGTAAGTTTCCCTATTCTTGTTGTTTTTCAATGGTGGGAATCCCTGCCTCCAAATTCTGTTGCATACCATCTTTGTCTGTGCTCTTAGTTTCTATTCCTGGAAACCATGCGTCTTGCAATGCAGAGGGATTTATGAAAAGTAGTTGGGAGCCATCAGAAGAGGGAACCATCGGGCGGGGTGTAGTTGCAGGGGATGCTTTAATTCTGCGGGTCGAAAAACTATGTCTACATGTTCTCTTTTTTCTCAGTAAAGTTATTGTTTTATTTATTTCTTTGTTTTCTTCTCATCTGCTATGGGGACTAGGCGGGATTCGAGTTGAGAAGAGGAAGGTTGAAAGATACATACGGGGATTGGTACCCTATTTTGCTTTCCTTTTTTATTTTGCTAGATTTTTTTTCCCCCTTCTTTTCTCTATTTTCATAGAAACTGAAAGTATGTAGCAAACATCTTGAAAATGACAGTTGAAGAGATAAAATAAGTGATAGATGTTGAGTCGTATGAAATAGATACACAATCCATTATACATGATAACACTGATGTGGTTTTGCATAGCAATGGGCTTTTTAGATTGGATGCATTCTCGTATACTTTTGGGGATTGTCTTTTCGATACATTCTAGGTTCTATTGCATTTTCGCTATTCGTCGACCGAGCTGCGCAATGGATTGATAGATTATTTCTTGACGTGTTTTAAAAATGGCGATGTTGAGGCTTTGCAGTCCTATGAATACGAACTAGAATCTGATTTTCTTTGGCAGTTGCATGGAATACATGATGTCACTACGTATTTTTCAAAGATGTGGTTGTCTGCATCTCCAGTTCTGCCTCTGCATGAGAGGGGACTTTGGGGAGATACATTTTGTATATGGTGGTTGTCTAACTGGTTGAATATATCAGTTGGCATTTGGTCATTGACAAGAAAAAAAAGATATCTACTATTCAACAAAACTGCATCTGACAATCCATATTGCATCTTGTTCCATGATGGCAATGCCCTCAGTGGCCATTATGAACCACTGTTGTACAGAAAAATGTCCATATGAAATATAGAAGGTTCTCGTATCTACTTGTTTGTTATTTGCAAAGACCTTCAATCGCAATGGAAACGGATTTTGCATGGCATAGATTGCCATGGTTTACAACTGGCAACAAATGTTATGTCTAGCTGTGGAGATAGTTTGTTCAATGCAATTTGTTTTTTGGTGGCAGCGGATTTCGATGTTCAGTCACTGCGACTTTACACTATACAGTCTTTTTGCAATGCAATTATAGGCAAAAACCAACAGGCTTGTAGGTGCTTGCATCAACACCTTTGCCTATATCTCATAGAAAATATGTCGGTAGTTGGAAGTTGGCAGGAATACCTTGTGAGCATGGCATTTCCATATGAAAAAGGGAATATGGAGGGTTGCAGATTCTATTTGCAATGGTTGTCTATTTTATTTAGGGTGAATATCCAGGTGTGGTCTCCCTTGCCATATGCCATTGTCCATTCTTGGGTTATTGATTCAAATTACGATCGAACAATTGACATCCTCTCGTTGAAAATAGATACAACACATATCCATTATGAACCTTTGATTTCACATATCAACAGTTCAGGGTTGACTGTCCATGCCACCCAAACAACATCGAATTTTCATACGTGTGGAATGATTTTTAGTGAAAATGAAACTCCTCCCGGTTGTGATATGAGTAGACAGGGCTTGAACAAAAAAAACATGCATAAAATTCATGACAGTTGTGATGAGGCTATAGACCGCTTAGACAAAAAAGTTAGAGTAAGTTATCACAATTTGAAAAAAAAAGTTCGTCAAATTCGTCCCACTTCTGATAAGGTCACAAAAGCCTTGAACAAAAAACGTAAAGCAGTTTCTCAGAAGCTGGGTGAAAGTGAAATTCATCCCAGTTGCCATCAGCTCATCCTACCCTTGGGCAAGAAACGTAGAGTAAGTTACCACAACTTGAAAAAGGTCATGCGCGAGAGAAAAAAATACATTGCTACACTTCCTTTTAGAGAGAAACTCACATATCACAATGTAAAGAAATTTGTCCGTGCAGAACATAACATAAATAGGTGCGATCGCATATCCCAGAATGGTGATGCAAATGTGCTTATTCAGGATTTGCAACCAACACCATGCAGTAGTAGCAATGAAAACCATGAAACAGTTTCTACAAATACTTCCCTGCGAAAGAAAAAAGAAAGACATAACTACATGAAACAAATGAAAGACACTCCTTCCATTGCATGTGAAATTTGTGAACAATTGAATTTAAAAAAAAAAGTAAGTCTTTCACACCTAATTTGCAAGCAGAATACCTCCGCTTGATAGCGCATGATAAACCATTTTCCAGTGGGAAAGTTTGTCTTCCATGCAAACGATCGCTTGAAAATGGAAAACTGCCATAGTTTGCAACCCCTGACCGAATAAGATGTAATACAACACTAGCAGATGTAACTTCACTTACGGAACTTGAGGAGAGACTTGTGTCTCTGGGAATTGCATTTTCTCAAATCAGACGTTGGGGCTATAAATGACCCCAGATGGGCTTAACAGGATCAATTATTAATGTGCTCGTTCATCTAGATGTTGTGCAAAAAGCGTTACCACAATTCATTAACAATACAATTACAATCATTGTGGCTCTTAAAAGATGCTTGTGATACAAAAATGGCTATCAGATAGGCAAGGTGCGTGTTCATGCTGTTATGAAAGCATTAAAGGAATTATGTTCCAGGGCCCTGTACAAAGAAGAGAACATTTGTATAAATGCCAATTGGAACAATGTTCTTGCAGAAGAACATGGCAACTCTGCAGACACTCTTGAAAATCCTAGTGATTTTGATGCAAGTGATGAATCAGAGAATGAAACACCTACTAAAACATTGGTACATGGATTCACTGATTCCCAGTGCATTCGTGACTTGCAAGACAAAATTGTCGAAATTGCGCCTGCCGAGGGGCAACGTCCACTTGGAATATTCAAGGACAAATTCGCTGAGGAAATGAACTTTCCAACGCTCTTCTATGGAGATCCACATGGCATTGATATTACAGAACAATTCAGTTATCATAAAATAGTCCGATGGGAGCTGCTACATTCAAGCGGTTGCTTCTCCTGTCACATAACCAATTTGTTTTTCAAAACAATGCGCATAATAATAGAGCAAGTTATGTCCTGCATGTGGGTCTGAATAAGAAAAGGCTAGTTACAAGGAAGAAAGTTGTTTGCCAAGGATGTGAAGTAAAAAGTAAACCTAGAAAAAATCCTGAAATCTGATATTGGATACACAGATTTCAAAAACATCCGCACCTCTCCTGACTATTTGCAAAAAAAAATTAAAAATTGCAATGATCCGGCAATTGGGCCCGCCAACATTTTTCGTCACATTTACAAGTGCAAAACATTGTTGGGATCCATTGGTGGTTGTCATATCTGATCTGCATAGGAACAGGAAACGTAAAAAGAAACCAATACACTGGAAAATAATGACATTGACTACCTCATAATAAAAGACCCGGTGACGTGTACTCGCTACTATAGACATTGAATAAATGCTTTGAGACAATTTCTATGCCATGATGAAACGTTTTTCAGAAAAATATCAGACTACTTTTTTGTGACTGAATTCCAGAATAGGCGAAATGAACATGACCATGCACTATTTTGGATAGAGGGTGCACCGGTCTATGGAGCTGATAAAAATTCAGAGATCGAACAATATGTGGATAAATACATAACATGCAACACAGATCATTTGGATCCAGAACTTGTGAAAGTCCATAGACATTACCATACAAGAAGTTGTAGAAAACAAAAAAACTCGCATTGCAGATACAACCTTCCCGTACTGCCAATGAGAGCTACAAGAATCATAGATCCAGTCAGTCTAGAGGACAATGTTGTTATTGATAAATCTAAATCCTTGTTCACATTTCTAGAACAAGGAGGATTTGATGAAATGATGAGCTTTGATGCCTTCTTGACACAGGTAAATCTATCAGAAGATGAGTACATCCAAGCCATACAATGTACACTTAGGCAACCAACACTTTTCCTTAAACAAAAACTCTCCCATATTTGGAACAACAGTTTCTCCAAGGACATGCCAGTTATGTGGAAAGAAAATATAGATGCACAGTATGTGTTGAATGCATATGTTGCAACATTGTATTGTACCTTGTATATGACAAAAATTGACAAATCTATGACAAGTGTATTCAGAAGAATACGCAAAGAACATGAAAGAATTCATATTGATGCCATACAAATGATACACACAATTGGAAATACATTGCTTAATATTCATCAAATGTCTGCTCAGCAAGCAGTTCACATTGCACTTTCCTTTCCCCTCACTTGTAGTTCAAGAAAATGTGTCTTCATAAAAACATCTCCACTTGAAAAATGCACATTTGTGCTTAAACCACCGGTTTTGCTGCAACAAGAGCCTAACAATTTAGAGGATGTGGTATGTCACTCTATTATTGATTATTACGTCCAATGCCCATCTCTTATTAGGCATATCTGCTTAGCAGAATTTGTATCGCATTACAAAAAAGTGGTGCACCCATATCAAAAAGAAAAAAACCCTCTGTCATACGGTTTGTCAAATACAATAAACATTGTGACTATGAAAACTATTGTAGACAAAATCTATTGTTGTATGTTTCGTTCGATGAAAACGAGGAGACATTAATACATAACTTCTCTACATGGGAGGCTGCGTATGTTGCATCTGATACTATAGTGCACATCAGTGAAGCTATTTTTACCTACAATGTTAATCCAACATGGGGCGATCTAGAAGTTGCACTTAATGACCTAGAAAACCCTAGTGATCATGATGACACATTTAGAAACCCAAAAACAACCAGAACTCCTTCTGAGTCCTATGACTTACAAGAGGATTTGCCTCGTCCTCCAGCAGTTGGAAGTGAAAAATGTATCAATCTTGGTTTTTTAGTTACAAAACATCCTTTCCTAATTGAAAATAATGAATACCACAAAATAAGACATCTGTTGAATCGCGAACAACAAACAATTCTAAAGGACATTGCTCTTAAAAAATGCTTGAACATGAACAATCATGTGCACGTGTTCCTTACAGGTGGAGCAGGAACAAGCAATACATTCACAGTGAAAGCATTGTTCCAAATTCTTATACAAATCTATCATTCAAACAATTCCTCTGATCTTATGAAACCAAAGGTCTTAATAGTTGCATACACAAGAAAAGTTGCATACAATGTTGGTGGAACAATAGTCCACTCTGCATTTTTAATGCCTTTTAACAAGTCACAATTTCTTCCACTTAGCGAGGAAATGTTGGATACATTATCTAAGCTTTATGAGGAACTTAAAATTGTCTTTATAGATGAAGAATCTTTGATTGGGAGTCGGTTTTTGTATTCCATTGACAACCGACTAAGAATCATAAAACATATGAAGACGAAATACTTTGGAAACATTGACATGATATTCTGTGGGGATCTTTACCAGGCACAGCCAATCCAAGATTCTTTGATATTTGAACAACCTGCCATTAACATGGAAACCGTCACCCATGACTTCTAGAGAGACAATATAAAATTCTTTGATTTGCATACTACAATGCGCCAAACAGATGAAACATTCATTGCAATTCTAAATAGAATGCGCACAAACAACCAAACACATGATGACTTGACCTATATCAATTTGAAGTGTTTATGGCTTGCACCAACAAACCCAACATTACCTTACCTGTTCTACAGAAATAAGGATGTTGCAAAGAATAACATCCACATGCTATCGCTCATGCCTGGCGATGATATCATCATCAATTCCATTGACCTGGAAGAAGGCAACCATGGAAATATGCAACGTCATGGACATTCAATCACTTTACCTTTGCAGCTTGTCCTCAAATTAGAAATGTCGGTTTAAATATATGCCTGCAACTATGATTCATAGGATGGCTTGGTGAATGGTGCAGATGGATTATTGAAAGGCTATACCAAGACAGAAAAAGTGGATGTCCTTTGGATTAAGTTCCATGAACCACATATAGGCAAGCGACAAGCAAGCAAGTTGTCTTATCTATATAATTCAAACACTGGAAGCGATTGGACACCTATTATGCAAATATCGAAGCCAGTATCGACATCAGCAAAGACAGGTCGACTGAAGATTCGAAAACAGTTTTCGATTAAACTTGCATGTGCACGTATAGTCCACAAATCACACGAACTAACACTTGATAATGTTGCATTTCATCCTGTTGGAATTCAGATACATGGACTTGTATACAAAGCATTGTCTCGTATCAGAAGCATAGACTCCTTGTATTTACTAAGTCCTCTCACAAAAGATAACTTGAAATTGAAAGAGAAAGTTGATATTGAAATGGAATGACTAAGGACCACAGCAAAATGGAAACTGCATTATGATTACCAATCCATACACACAAATTCATCTGTATCAATTCTCTCACTTAACACACATAACTTAAATGCACACATGGATGATATACTGAATGACTACGATATAATGCAATCTAATATTCTGTGCTTGCAAGAAACACACATGTCATTATGCATGCAGAACAAACAATTCCCAAATCATAATTGCATATCAAGTTACATAACACATGGGGTTATGATACTGGTGAAAAAACATGTACGGATTTTTGACCATATACATATGGAAGAAAAGAATGTTGAACTGTTGCTTGCAACGTTTTTTTCCCATGAAACAAAAGTTGCAACACTGAATCTGTATGTTTCTCCCCATGCAGCATTCTCCAACATAGTGCATGTTATTTCCAATGCATTGGCCCATTTCCATCTGAACGGACCCATTGTACTTATAGGAGACTTCAATATCGATATGCTACAAAATACTGGCACAACAAAAGAATTGGAAAACTACATGTGCAAATATAGTCTTCGCTTTCTTTTGAACAGCACAGGCCATCTGCAAAACACAATTATTGACCATGTCTGGTCCAATGTGCCCATCCCTCAATACGATATATTTGTCTGATCACGATACAATTGGTATTGCACTTGAATTATGACATATACATCAAACTTATTGCAAACTCATATTTCTATGTTTCAAAGCATATGTGTATCCATGATTTCTACACAAATCATTTTTGTGAGCATACAGACGGTGTTCTACTCGAATTATAAAATATACATTGTGCAAAAATAAAAATAAAAAAGGTACATCCTCCCAAAAACTATTTGTCACTCTATTCATCTTATTCTATTTTTTTTTTTTATATGTACATAGTAGTTTCCTTTTTCTTAACATCTGAACTTATGTTCATATCCGTTTTTATTTATACTTTTGTTGATAGAAACAGACAGGAAAACTAGACGATGCAAAGAAATCCTACTCAGAGATGTAGACCAATCCATGCAAAGTTGCATTCTTTTTCTGCCCGTGTTCCATAGTAAACAGTTATTCGTTTACTTTCTTTGTGTTTGTCAAACTTGTTTGCAGCTATGTTTTCTTTTTTTCTTTTTGTTTTTTTTTGCACGTAGAGGTCGCTACCCTGCAAGTCATTGTGGGGACACCGTCATTGAACAAGTCATTGTGGAGACACCGTCTAAGCTGTCATTGATGCACGCAAGTCTCGAGAAGTTCTGCCATCAATGCAATTTTTGCAAAGGCTTTTCTTATCCCTTCCCAGTGTTAATTTCAAACGCAATGGAATGTCATTCGCACACCGCCAGCTTGCTTCCTTCATGAAACCTCAAATCTCTTCCCAGTCTTAATTTCAAATACCATGGAATGTCATTCGCATGCCACCAGCTTGGTTCGTTCATGACACTTCCAATCCTTAAATGTTCTTCGTCGTAACTGCCACCTTCTCACTTCTAAGTATGATAATAATTAAGCTTTACTTCTAACAGGTCATCATACAATATGCATAGATATTGTCATTAATGAGGAGATTTTCCATTCACACACATTGAAGTAATGTTTCTGGGGAGTTATATTGTCCCCTGCATTTCTTCATTTCAAGCAGCGTCTAGAGAAAACCAACGTTTCCATAAAGTATTGGCACTAGCTCCACAACAGATTTGTAGAGATACAATGAAGATATTCCTCCTGAGCTTCCCATGCAGAAGAAGGCAAAAATATTTGTAGGGGAGGTGGAGCAGCCCGAAATTTACAATGAAAAGATGGATCTTAACACTAATATGGAAAGCATATTCTGCAACCTTGATCATCCCGGAGACCCAATTTATCATGCTTGCTCAATGGACATGGTTGATACCCTAATTTTTTACGAAGATGAATCCTTTGTATTCCAGAGTGTTTTTCTTAAATCCGAATAAAAAACATTAATCATTGAAAAAAGAGATGTAAAAAATAAGAAAAGAAAACATCGTTCAGAACTTGACCTGGCCAATATGCAGGCGTCCAAAATCTCTCAACTTCACATGGAAACCATATATGCTCTTCATGATTCTGTTGGAGTCATTGAAGCCGAAAATGCCAGGCTAGACAACCGGATTAAGGAATTAAAGGAAGCTTTGTTTCCTATGCCATTGCATCACAATTCTTTGGGAATAGCCATGCCTACTACTACGTGCACCCATGCAACAAATCTAAAAGGGTCCTCCATCTTTCTCACATCCTGTAGAGGATATGTCGAGAAAAATATCAAAAAAAGAATGGAACTGATTACTAAGTCCTGGGAAACATCACAGAATATGGATTCCCTGGGGAGGAGGGCACATAACTTGCTCCTACTTCTGTAGACGGATTTAAAAAATGAAGAAACTTTCTATGTGCACACGGTCATCCCTTTTTCCTTTCATGTCAACAACATGCCAGAGACGAGAAGAATACAACATGATCTCCCTTTCGATAAATGGCTCACTCAATTAGAAGCATGCTAGAAAGAGAAAGTGAAGAACCTGTATCTCATCGTCCAATCATGTGAGCAAGCAATATCAAAGAAAGAAGCATTATTCAAAAATCTCACCAAAATAGACTTAGCAAAAAAGAAAAACGACTTCTAGGACCCCATCTTAATCCTCAAATCGCTAGCGTCAACCAAGCAAGCTTTCGATAAACAAGTTGATAATTTGAAGGACTTGTCTTTAGAAAATTTTTACAGGATTTTTGAATATCATGAAGAAGAGGTGGACAACTGGCTAGTCTGGTATTCGGTACAGAATGGAGACATTGATGAAACTTTGTGTAAACTTTCAATTGATCTAAGTGAATTAGAAAATGAAGTTTTCAGCATTAAAATATGTAATGAAATCAACGTTTCCCCCTTGAGAAGCTATATTGAAGAGAACTTGAAGTGGATCACCGACCAAATCCAACAGGGAAATGCATAGTTCTTTCTTTATCAATCCAGTTATTCCAACTTTTCTGAGTAGAAATCTATAGCCAAAAAATGATCTTCCCATTTCTACTTTTCAGGTATTACAATCTACCATGTCCAACTTCTTTCCATAGTCCTATTTCTTGTACATATTTCTGTTATGGTCAGTGGGAGCCCTAATCCCAGTCTATATGGAAAACGCATTTGCATTTCCAGGGATATGTAACAAACTATTACTTTTTTCATATATTCCAAATAAAACTATTCTTTTTGTCTCCTTATATATTTATGTCTTCCTAGATTTTTATCTTTAGTTATGTTGAATGTGAAGTCATTCTGTTTATTTTATCTCAATTCTCTTTTTTTCCTATGCATATTTTCTCCGCCCTGGTCATTTTCAAAATAAAGTATGAAATAAATCACTGACTCAATTTTGAAATATCATATTTCATATATATATATATATATATATATATATATATATATATATATATATATATATATATATATATATATATATATATATATATATATATATATATATATATATATATATATGTTTCTTTAAATTTCCAGGAATATGTAACACATTTCATTATTTTTTATATAAATGTCATAAAATTGTGTTCACTACATTTTTTGTACTCAAACATGTAGAGAGTATGTCATTTCTTGCATCTTGACCACCTATCCTTCATACTTTTGCCACAAAGGCCCTTAAAATTAAAACACTCTGCAAGTTTGCTTGTCAATTTGTATATAACAGTGCTGTGGGTGCTCTTTGTAAGCCATCGAACAACAAACGCCTAACTTTCAGTCTACCAACACCACAACTCGCGATCCAAAAACTGCCTCGGTATCGAATCAGGGCTCTGTGCAAATATGGAATGAGGGCTTCGTGCATGCTATATAAAACATCGTCCCCATAATTTATAAAAGTACATATTTCGTATGTATAAAAGTAAATATCTAGTTTAAAAAATTGCATATTTGCTATGTATAATTTATGGTCTCTAGGAACCTAAAATTTGATACATTTCAATTTCTTGTATGCACGAGCCCCTGTTTTAAAGAAAACTAATTTGGGAATGTTATTTATTTGGTCCTTTTGTCCACTGCCTTATGTAACAAACATTGGCACTATATTTTTTGTGCTTTTGTCCACTACCGTATGTAAAACCTATGTAAAGAAAACTATCTCGCGAATTCTAAACTTTTGGGACACGAGCCCCTTAAAATTCAAATAGTTTGCAGGTCTCATTGTCAATTTGTATATCACGGAACAACAGAAGCTCAATTTTTAGCTCCCCAACCCAAGAACCCGCGATCCAAAAACTGGCTAAGTATGGAATGAGGGTTTTGTCCATGCTCTAATATGGGAATGCTATTTTTTTCTCTGCTTTTATGTGTTCCTAGATTTTTATAGAGAGTATGTATATAGAGTTACGTATTTCTATGTATAGTTTATGGTCTCCAAGAACCTATAATTTCATAAATTTCAATTTCTTGTGTGGATGAGTCCCTTCTTTAAAGAAAACTAATTTGGGAATGCTATTTATTTTCTCCTTTTGTCGACTGCCTTGTGTAAAAGACATTGGTACTATACTTTTTGTCCTTCTTTCCACCAGCGTATGTAAAACCTATGTAAAGAAAACTAATTCGCGAATGATAAAAAAATTTAACACGAGCCGCTTAAAATTCAAATAGTCAGCAAGTTCGATTGTCAATTTGTATATCGCAGAACTGGCAGTGCTATTTGTAGGACACAGAACAACAAAAGCCCACTTTTTAGGACCCCAGCCCGAGAACCCGTGATCCAAAAACTGGCTAAGTCAAGAACCCGCTCTTTTAAAGAAAACTAATTCGGGAACACTATTTTTTTTCATACTTATGTTCACCAGCCTATGTAATAGACGTCAGTACTATTTTTTTTTTTTTTTTTTGTCCACCAGCATATGTAAAAAGGAAAACTATTTCGGGAATGCTAAACTTGTTTTAATTAATTATAAATAATTTTGTTGATAGAAAAATAAATTATTGAGTTTATTATTTCAATTTGGTTATTCGACACGAGCCCCTTCAAATTCAAATACTCTGCAAGTCTGATTGTCAATATGTATATCACGGAACTCTAGGTGCTATTTGTAGGACAAGGAACAACAAAAGCCCATTTTTCGGGTCCCCAGCCCGATAACCCACCATCCAAAAACTAGCTAAGTCAAGAATCTTCTCTTTTAAAGAAAACTAATTCGGGAATGCTAAACTTGTTTTAATTAATTATAAATTATTTTATTGATAGAAAAATAAATTATTGAGTTTATTATTTCAATTTGGTTATTCGACATGAGCCCCTTCAAATTTAAATACTCCGCAAGTCTGATTGTCAATATGTATATCGCGTAACTCTAGGTGCTACTTGTAGACCACAGAACAACATAAGCCCAAATTTCAGCCCGCCAGTCCAAGAACCTGCGATCCATAAATTCAAATAGTCCACAAAATAGCTTGTCAATTTGTATCTCGCGGAACAACAGAAGCCCAATTTTCAGCCCGCAACCACGACAACTCGGATTGAAGCTTTCGTGCATGCTCTATATATCTACTTAATCAAATTACATATTTGATTTTTGTAGGCCACGGAACAACAGAAGCCCGATTTTCAGCTCGAGAACCCGTGATCCAAAAATTTGAATAGTCCACAAGAGCGCTTGTCAATTTGTATATCACAGAACTCTCGGTGCTATTTGTAGGCCACGGAACAACAGGTCCCCAGTCCGAGAACCCACGATCCAAAAGACTAGCTAAGTCAAGAATTAATTATAAATGATTTTATTGATAGAAAAATAAGTTATTGAGTTTATTATTTCAATTTGGTTATTCGACACGAGCTGCATCAAATTCAAGTACTCCGCAACTCTAATTTTCAATATGTATATTGCAGAAATCTAGGTGCTATTTGTAGACCACGGAACAACAAAAGCCCAATTTTCTAGTAACAACCATTACCAATATTTTTTCTGGTTTTTTCCCACATACCCATGTACTTCAACTTCCTTCCCACATGTCTCATGACATTAAATTCAGCTCGCTCGAGGCAGGGCATAATTACTCTCAGTGTGCCCTGCTCTTCCTTCACATCCTTTCGATGAACCTCACTGGGCCTTTACTCTACACGTGCAACCATTTATGGAACCTCACCAGCTCCCCTGCCTATTTCAATTGCTCCAGCAGCTCTAGATGGCTCATTCTTTCCTGATTTTTCTTCTCATAGCTCGGCCTCCTACCCATCCTTTCCCTGCTCTTTTTTTGTCCTCTCCTGCTCTATTTCTAGCACATTTTCACTCTCCCACTGTCCCGGAGATTCCCCAGCTATGAGGGAAGTTGAAACGCGGGTCAGCCTGCCAGCCAAACAGGCCCCACATGGTCCTCTGTCCCCCACCTGCTCCCTCACTGCTATCCTCCTCCTCTTTCGCCACCTCATCCTCATCCCTGGCACAGTCCACTCAAATTCCCTCTTCTCTCTTGCCCCTTGTTGCATCCCTTGCCAACAAAATGGAGGCATTGCACTGCTCAGGGACCTCACTCGACTACAACCCATGACCTTTGCACAATTCAACATTTGTTTCATACCCAGGGCCTTTGGATCCTCCCAACTCTCTGGCCACCCAGTCACTTAAGGACCAGCCTCACGACACCCAATTTCATATGGATGGTCCGGAAGCCAGTCAAAATTCGTGATGGCAACCCCAATCTCGAGCCGATTCCAACATTGACCCAAAATGCGAGTGGAAAACATGCCTTGCATTGGTGTAGAGTCTGGTATTTGACCTGCGTCGAGACATGGATGACCTCCGGTTTCACCTAGAGACCCTAGACACCAAAGCCTCTCAACTCTTGTAGTTTCTCTTCATGTTACAGAGAACTCATCACCTCCCACCAGAGGCAGGCTAAGCAGCAACAACCCAACCAACAAAAACCTCCGCACCAGTGTTGGCACTGGAAACTTTGGTCCATGCAAAGGCAGACCGCGAGGAGCAGAGACTCCCAACATGGTCGGAGGAGGCCCAGAAGGAAGAGCATGTGCCATCACAGACTGAGGATTCCATGCAATCGGACCAGACACCATTCGACGAGGAGCCACCTCCTCCTAGAGACACGACATTTGGTACCTTATGCATGGCCACGTCGTCGCACTAGAGACCATACCGGTGATCTGTCTCTTTTTTTTATCTATTGTTTTGTCATGTGCATGCCGACCTTTCATGCATTTTTCCATGGTTATTATAGTTATGTTGTCTACACTTTCCACAGTTGTAATGACCACCCTTACGGGCCAGAGTTTTGAACTATTTTTGTGTCAGTAACAGTCTAGACTTTAGTTATGAAGCGATTCGGCTGGCTGAGATGGTTTCCCCTCAGGGCAACTCAGTATTTACAGCTTGACTCCATGGAAATTCTCTATAGTCCTTCATTTTGACAGACTTTTATACAATCTTACTTATAAAAAAAAAATTATTGAATACAATTTAAATAATTGTGTATACTATTTATTAAATAGAACATGTTATAGCGTTACATAAATTACTATAAATCTTCATACAATGTTACAATATTCTATAAATTGCTCAGTATTATGTATATGACGTAATTATTGGGTGCAAAATGTATATGATGGAAGTGTTTGGTGCAAAATGTATATCACTCAACACGTTGGACATCGTGAACCCGCAACTCCATATTTGTTCGGTGCATTTCTATAAATTATTGTCTCATGTATATGACTGAATAGTTCGGTGCAAAATGTATATGACAGAAGTGTTGGGTGAAAAATGTATTTCACGGCACAGGGTGGCCATAAAAAATGAAAAAAGTGAACTCGTGACTCCATAATTGTTGGGTTACATTGCTTATGCATTAAATATTTCATGTACTATCAAACTTAGATCCTAGGAACCTGCGTTCATGTACCAGACATTAATAATTTTTTATAAATTTCAAATAATACTAATTCATGAATACTAAATTCTACATGAATACCACATGTACTGCAACTTGCGGCCCATGCATTTACTCCCCTTCCAGCCTGGCAGGGACTATGCTGCCATGCAACACTTGTTTTCTACTATTTTCTTATTTAGGACTAAAAACCTTCAACTTCGTAATATTATTTCAATCATAAATTCCCTATTTTTCACTTTAAAACCTCTGATTTCATATTTTAAAATAAAAAACCATCAATTTCATAATATTTTTTTAATATAGGAATCATGAATTCCAATATAACGAAGAATGATGAAAAGCAAATAAAATCCATTTTTAACAAACACAACTTCCAAAATATAAAAAACCAAAGGAATGTAATCCATGAAACCATAAATTTATCTTAAATTCTTTTAATTCCCATCCATATCCCTATGGTTAGAAAATGATGAAGAAAATTTCTCATAGTAACATTATAATATTGTTATTTTGATATTATAGTTTTAATATTAATACAATATTATTATAATATTTAGGATGATGATAATGATGGATGGTTGAACAGAGCTCTGGAGTGAAGAATGGTGAATTAGGGTTTGGGTTTTTTTGGTGCATACAGTAGGAGTATGGGAGTCCCCTTGCTAGGAAGCGGGGAGGAGCCCTCCTATGATCGAACGTCATAGCCCTGGGATGGTGGATCCCAGGTCAACAACATCTTTGGATAAAGGGAGGAAAGAAGGAAAGGTGACAGAGAAAAAGTCCTTTAAAGACGTAGTCAAAAGTAGGCCAGACAACAAGGAAAAGGATACTGAGATGGGGGGAGTAGGACCCCAATAGCAGGAAGGTCAAACAAATAAGACATAAATAGAAAAGGCATAGAAAGGACAAAAGAAGAAAAGGAATCTTTATAATGGCTACTTACCTAAGATAACAAAAAACCCGACTTACGAGGTAACCTCACATGGCATAGGGAACTACATCTAGTACATGAAATACCACACCCTGATAGGTAAATTTATGGGCATCTTGCCCTCCGAGAAAGCTCTCTTGCTTTGGATCAAGGCTCAATGGAATGTAAATGGAAAGATAGATCTTGAACTAGGTTCTAAGGGGTTCTTCACATCTATCTTCTCGGACCCTTCTGAGCGAGAAAAATTATTTGAGGAAGGCCCTTATTTCTTCAACTTGGTTAGCCTACACATGAGATATTGGAATCAGTGATTCACCCCTGAGAAAGAAAACTTCACAGAGGCACCAGTTTGGACCCGCCTATATTCTCTACTAAGGGAATTCTGGGAACTTGAAACCCTCGAAGGCATTGGCAATACTGTGGGAGCCTTTGCAAAGATTTTAGAAATCACCAAGGCTACCAGGTATGTCTCTTATAAAATGATATGTGTTTACATGAATGTAACAGTGGCTCCCCGAATCTATAGTAATCTCATATTAGGATGGAGAATGGACTGAAACCTTAGATTATGAACATATATCGTTTAGATGCAGAAAAAGACACACCCATGGGCATCTCTTTAGGGACTTCCCCCTTGATGCTCCCCCTCCAAGGAATGTGGGAAAGGGAGAAACATATATAGAGGGATTTTCCAAAATACCAAGCAAAATGAAGGCAAGAAGAAGACAACCCAAACAACATGCAGTAAATCAGAATAAAATCACAAGTAACAGTTTCCAAATATTGGAAGGAGAACCTAGTGGAACTAATGAGGAAGAAAACAAAAAGGAACCCGAAGCAACACCAAAGGCCACCACATGATCCAAAGAGGAGTAAAAAAGAAATAATATTGGGAAAGAACCAAGACATAAAATGACAACAGACATAGAAGTCCAGAAGAGGGAGCCCCCAGCCTCAGGGGACGATTCAACAGAGGAATCATATATGGAGACAACCCAAGCAATGCAAATGGAGGAGATAGAGATAGATCTCCCAAGACTTACCGAGATTCATGAATTGGCGATAATCAATATCCTAACCATCGATCAGATCCATAAACTGCAATTCAAACTGGACTCTGTAGAAGAAAAAGGAAAGGCCATTGATCCCGCAACAACGTCATTAGAAGGTATGGGTATCAAGACCAATCCCCTTAAAGCAACCAATAAACAATTAGGAAAAGAGAAAAGAATAGGTAGAAAACCTTATCACTAAAAAATAGAGGAAACATGAGCTCTAATGGTGGACTCAGAACAAGTATTTTGTCTCCTGGACAACTACATACATCACCTATGTTTACGGTCAAAATTTGCCTCATCTGAAGAGAAATTTCATGGAAGAACTAAATCTAATTGGAGATTCTATGAGGAACAAAGTCTAGGTCCTTGGAGGAGAATTCAGCATGATCACCTCCCCTTTGTAGAAACAAGGAGGTATTCATAAACTATACCATGAGAGTAATGACTTTGATTATCTCATAGAAAATCTAGGCCTAGTGGACGTCCCAACCAAAAATGGTAACTTTACTTGGAATAACAGAAGGGGTAAAGATCAAAGAATTTCAGTTAGGTTGGATAGAGTCTTGTAGTCAGAAAAGGACATCACAGAGAAACAAGGAGTAGAGGGTGAGGTTCTCCCCCTTCAATGATCATACCACTGGCTAATAGCCCTGGAATGGGACCACATTTGGAAACAGGGTCCCACTCCTTTCAGATGTGAGAATTTCTGGTTGGAACATCAATATTTCCTTCCAAACTTGGAATGTTGTTGGAAAGAGAAGCCAAACATATTCAACACAAAAATGTTCTAGTTTCAATAGAGGTTAAAACATGTGACTCTGCCAATGTATCTGAAAATGGAATAAAGAAGTTTTTGGGAAAATATTTGAGGAGAAAAAGAAACTAAATCAAGAAATGGAGGAATTTCAACAACTGGGCATCCAAGGATTATGCTCCCCCGACCTCCTAGTCATAGAGGCTAGAATCAAATATGAGATATCCAAAAGAGAAAGAAAGGAATAAATCATATGTAAGAAGAAATCAAGGATTTAATGGTTAAAAGAAGGGGACAAAAACACCTGCTTATTTCACAACTCCTTAATCCAAAGAAGAAACAGAAACAAAATTGTTTCCATTAAAGCCCCAAACAGAAGCAATAAAACTAAGAGATAATACGTAGAATCAGATCTTATCAACTACTTCCAAAATCTCCTCCCCAAACCAACAATCAACCGAAAGGTTGCAATATCAAAGATCATTGATTCCATCCCAAGGCTAGTGCAACCAAAACAATCTCAGGCGATGATGCATCTGGTGTCATTGGAAGAGGTGGAGGATATTGTGACAAGTATGGCCACAGGAAAGTCTCCAGGATCGGACGACTTCACAACGAATTTCTACCAAGCGGGCTAGACGATTTTGGGTCCTAACATATGGGAGGTGGTCAAGGAATCACACACCTCCAAAGGTATTCTTTAAGGTTTCAATGCCACCTTTATCACCCTCATTCCGAAGGTCAAAGGATCTAACACTGCATATAAGTTCTTCCCTATCTCTCTTTGTATGTCATTTATAAGATTATTTCTAAGCTAATAGTAGCTAGGCTCAAACCAATCCTCCCACTTATCATCTCCCAGGAACAAGGGGGATTTTTGGAAGGAATGAAAATCCTTGACGACATCATAGTTGTGCATGAAGTGATTCATTCTCTTCAAACTTCCAAAAAGGAGGTACTTCCAAAAAAGAGGTCACGCTGATGAAACTAGACATGTCCAAAGCTTATGACAGGATGAACTAGGATTGCTTAAGAAGGATGTTGTTAGCCTTTGGCTTTGGGGATGGTTGGGTCACCTGGTTAATCAACTTGGTTTCAAAATCCTTCTTCTCTATCGTATTAAATGGCTCTCCTACCAAAAATTTGAATGGCTCAAGAGGCCTCTTCTAGGGATACCCTCTCTCCCCCTTTCTTTTCACAATATTGGTGAAAGTTCTGGGTCATATCCTTTCCTAGGAAAAACAAGAAGGAGTTATCAAAGGGATTCCCCTCCTCGAGGGATAAGAGGCTATGTCCCATCTTCAATTTGTACATGATAACTTGCTATTGGGATCCCCTATGGTCAAATAGGTTTCTGGTTTTAATTCCCTTTTATCGTTTTTCAACCTTGCTTCAGGAACGGTCATAAACCAGGAAAAGTCCCAAATGTTATTCTTTAATACCCCCCATAACATTCAAAATAAATTAGATGATATTCTAGGATTAAATATCTGATCTCTCCCATCCAGGTATCTGGGATCCCCCCTGCTCCTTAAATCCTACCACAACCTCTCGTGGGATTCCATTCTCGACAAAATGGAAGCCAAATTGAAAACCTGGACTTGTTTCTCTCTATCCTTGATAGGGAGAGTCCTCCTGATCAATTCAGTCCTCTCCTCCCTCCCAGTGTATCTCTTTTCTTTGTTGGATGCACTTGTGAAGTACCTTCAGAAAATGGGGACTCTTCAACAAAATTTCCTTTGGGGTGGTCCCTCAAAAAATTCTAAACGGTCCCTAATTTCTTGGAGCTCTCTGTGTTGCCCAAAATACCAAGGAGGTTTGGGTCTCAAAGACCCTCATATGATGTGATCTACTCTAGAAGCCAAGCTCTGGTGACACGGGATCAAGTCCACCGTAGCCCTTTGGGCCAAGCTCCGGAAAGCCAAGTATACCCCTCACTTATATCTCAAAATCCTAATACGAGCATAAGGTCTCAATTTGGGTTCAATGATTTAGAATAATGCCTGGAAAAATTGAAATCTGGTCCAAACCCACTGTTTTTGGGAAGTCCTCTCTCTTTTGAGAAGATGCATGGTAGCAAATTCTCTCTTAAGGATGAGATGTCTAGTTCCTAACCATAAGAAATGACCTTGAGCAGGAGGGATGGGTGAATCTTCACCATTTATGGAAGTATGAACCACCTTCAGACTCAGACTTCATGAGAACCTGGAATCCTCTAGAGGATTGGCTTGTCCAATGGATAGATTATATGAAACTTGTGATATCTAGAACGCTACAGGAGAGACAGATCATGATCCGCTCAAGAGAGGACATGATTCGTTGGGGCTCCAATGACAATGGATATTTTAGAGCCCAAACTTCTTATAAGCTCCTGCAAGGGGAAGGTACTCAACAAAAAGACACCTTTCTAACAAAATTTGGAGTAGATTTCTCTAGCCCAAAGTCTCTACTTTCCTATGGCTAGTGACCCACAAAAAAATTCTTACGTGGGACCTTCTTCTCAGGAAAGGGTTCATGGGACCTTTAAGGTGCATCCTTTACTAAGAGAACGAAGAAACCCAAGATCACATCTTAAGCAATTGCAGCTTCACCAGACAACTATGGGATGTAGGGGCATCTAACTTCAGGAAAACAGACCTCCAAAAATAAAATATTGTGGCAACAATAGAATAGTGGAGAGATAATCCATTTAACAATGATATCCTCAACAGAATATGGGAGATCTTCCCATGCCTCATGTGGAATTCTTGGAAAGAAAGGAATAGGAGAATTTTCAAAGATAAAATCCTTACCATAAGTCAACTTTGGTAGCTCATCCACAGGAATCTGACCAAATCCATTGCAGTAGTCTATCAGCCATTGAAATACCGCTAGGTTACCCCCAAAAAGTGGAGATCATAATAAGATGGAACCTAGAAGAAGACATGAATAAGACCCCCTTGAGAAAAACTAAGGCCCACGTTAAGATCTAGAACTTCTAGAAACCCCCGCAGGTGGGCTTCGTCAAACTCAATTTTTGTGGTTATTCAAAGGGAAACTTGGGTCCAACAGGAACAAGAGGTATCTTCAGAAACCACCTTGGAGAACCCATTATCTTCTACTCTTCCCCCCTTGGTTATACGACGAACAATGCAGCAGAGTTGGCGAGCCTCAGGAGAGGTCTAGAAATAGCTGTGGAAAAAGGCTCCTCGTCATTGGAGGTAGAAGGGGACTCCCCTCTCATCATCATAGGTATTTAGTGCCTCGTGAATGGGGGAAAGAAGGAGAAATTGATTCAGAATTAGCACCTAAACCATGGTTTTTCCACCCTGGAAACTTTGGTGGCATCCATTTCCATGATTGTTGTTGAGCCAATTAGGAGGGAAGACAATTTGGTGGCCGATTGTATGGCCAACATAGGTGTCAACTTTCCCTAGCAATTGTGGGTCTCGCTCATGGGGGACCCACTTCCAAGTGGAGTGGTCGGTCAGATCCAGTGTGGATGCCAATATGACATGATTACTTGGAAGAGGGGTTAGATACATGTCGACGGGGGCACTTGTGAACAGACTCCTCCACATGAAGCGCCAACCCTGGACAAAGGGAAGAGATCAGTTGGGACTTCGGTGGTAGATATAAGGAGTAGCTTGCACGTTGTGGACTAACTCCACAAGCATGAAACAATATATGGGCACCAGGTGGGAAACATGCACGAGAATATGAGGCCTTTAAAGCATAATGAAATCCGTAGAAAAGACCCTCTGGGAAAGGATGGTCTAGATTCTAGTTATTTTCATCATGTTGATTAGTGGCCAAGACACCCAGATGAGCTAGGCATGCTCCAGAGGGAAAGTCAACTTTAGTTCATTAAATAGTAGAGGTCATCTTGGCATCTAGGAGATGAAATTAAGATGTCCTCTCATCATAACTATTATCAATGATAGTAGTAAGAAATCTATTCAAGGGCAACATTTGATAGAGAATAATCTAGCTTATAGGAACTATGATGAGATCTGCCTTCTTAAATTTAGCAGTCAAGAGAACAAACCCATCATTTTCTCCTATCATTGTTTCTCTCAATCCACCTGTTGACACTTGAATCCATTAGGACCAAAACAACAACCTCACGAGGATACAAATCCCCCTGCAATTTTATAGAGGTGGTACTCCTTTGTTATGATTTCATGGGACTCTAGGTCTTCATAAGGTGGGACTTTACAAAAGTCCATCGTGGTAATCAAAGAAAAAGTAAAGATGCAAAAAAGGAAAATGTTTTAATTTTTATTAAAGGAAGTTCCCAAGAATGGACCAGGAACCACACACATTCACACATTTAAAGTAAATAAGAAACATTTCCTCACATCCATCATAGTGGCTAAAGATTTATGATCACATAAAAATAAAAATAAATCATTTGCATGCATAAGAGAACTTTGACAGAGTGATACATGGGAAAATCAAATAAAGATAATGATATATCAACCTAAAATACTTTATATTCATAAGAGTGGGTTACAAAGTACAATCAAAATTGTTCCCAAAATAGCTCTCTTGAAATTTCTAAAAAATGTATAGTTTATTACATATTCTCCGAAATTTAAATGTGTTTTCAATAAAGACTGGGATTGGCGCTCCCGCGGACCATAAAGCAAATATGTATAAGAATGAATTTTGTAGAAGGAGGAAACTGGGTGGTGGAAGACAACAAGACCTGGTAAGAAGAAAAAGGAAATTATCAGTCTTTGGTTAAACCTTTATATTTAAAGAGGTGGAGTAACTGGATGAAGAACTTGATAAAGAAAGAAGGATGTGATTAGTATGAACTTACTATGATGGTATCTCTCTCTGTCACTTGTTTGTTGATGTCCTGTTATCACTTTCATCGATCGTTACAGGAACCGTCTCAACTGCCTTTTCCCTTCATCGGTTAGTTTGTCGATAGATTTTTTAAACCACTCTTCAATGTATCTTCTCATTGGTGCCATGTTGATTTCATGATGGATTTTTATATTGAAAAGATCTCCCTCCAAGTCCCTTAGATCAATGGAAATATTACACAAAGCTTCTTTAATATATTTTATTTTTTATTGAGTAATCTGCTAGCCAGTTATCTACATCATCTTCATTATACTCAAGAATTCCATAGAACTTTTCAAATGATAACCCTTTAAAGATCTCAACTTGTTCGTCAAAGGCTTGCTTGGTTAGGAACAACGAGTTGAGAATTAATTTTGGGTCTTGGACCTCATTGGTTCTCCTGGCTAGGTCTATCTCAATCAACCTTTTGAATAATTCTTCTCTCCTTGTTATGGCTTCACTGCATGCTTGGACAATGATATTCAAGTTTTTAACATTTTCCTTCTAGCATGCATTTAGTTCTTTTATCTGGTTCGAAGAAGGGAGATTCTCCTCTCTTCTTCTCAACTTTGTCATATTGGTAACTTTAAAACCGAAGGGTATGACCGCGTCTAGGTAAAAAGATTCTTCATTTTTTAAATCCGTCGGTAAATATTCATGGAAGACATGCGCCCTCATTCCAAAAGAGACCATGTTCTTGGAAATTTCCCAAGCCTCTATAATTAATTCCATTCTTTTCTTAATGTTCTTATCCACATATCCACTAGTGGATGTGAGCAGGCTTGAAGATCCTTTTAATTTTTCTGCAGATGTGGTAGGGCCAATTATTGCTAAAGGACTAGCAAGTACTGGCAGAGGAATAAAAGCTTCTTCCAATTCTTTGACTCTTTCCTTTAACTTTCCATTCTCTGATTTAAGGCCTCCAATAGAATACTCTAGAGCATCTCCAGTTGCTCGATGAATCTGGGAAATTTGGGAAGGATGCATGTTTTGTAGGTTAACATCTAAACGAGATTTCCCCCTTTTATTCTTTACATCTCTTTTCTCACTAATTAAATTTTTGGACTCGCTGTCTAAAACAACGCTCTGAAATACAAAATAGTATTCTTCATCGAAGGTATCGCTCTCAATTATTTCCATCAGAGGATTATGGTGAGTCGTTCCCTCTGGCTGATCAACATTGGGAAACATTTTTTCAATGTCAATATTGAGTTCCATATCCTCGAGGGAGAGGTCGCGGATGTCACTTTTGGCTTGAGGTTCCTCCTCTTCTTGCACAATGTTTTTTCTTTTCTTCTGCAAGGAAATTTTATGGGAGATTTCTATTTTTCCCGAAGTAGGGTTCCTATCTCCTCCTCCGCCTGAAGAAGTGTGGTCCACTCTCTTAATTTGGTGGTTCGTTGGAGCACTGCTCCAAGATGTTGTCGTCTTTGGAGTGACAGTTGGAGATTGGGAACTCTTCTCATCGAGACCTTTCCCTTTCTGTTTGTACGACTCATTGGTGCTAAGTATTGTTTCCAGGTTGTCAGTGTCACGAGAAGGAGTTCCCGAGTCATTATCTTCATCTTCATTCATAATAGTATTAATAAAAGAATTGTTGAAGCCAATTTCCAATAGATGTTCTACAAAAATTCCACTAGGGTCGAAACCTTTTACCCTTTCAACATATTTTAGATTCAGGTTGTGGAAGTGGCCTATGAATTCATCAATCTTGTTCATATTTCTAAATATGAAGTCCCCAACTTTCCAAGGCAAAGGTATGGATTTTTTTTTCTCTTTTCATGGAAAAAATTCAGCCAGTAGTTCTACTACCTTGCTATTTCAGTAACAAACATTTTGTCAGTTATGTGTCATGGAAGGAAAGAATGATTTTCCTTATAACCGAAAATCCTTATAACATTATAATTCTCCATTTTTTCTAGCGTCCCCTTCCTATCCATGAACTTACTCTCCTGTTCAGACATCCGAGGGGTGTCCTTTCCAAACAACAAACCTTTAAAAACTGATACAAAGTCATCAAAAACTTCATAGAAATGTTGGGAGGCTTTGCGCCTCCATAATTGTTTATACCAGAAGGTTACCAGGTCGAATTCACAGTTTACCTTCTTGCACACAGATTATATCGGAAAATTGACGGCAATGTGCTATCGCGAAAGCTAAATAAGATGACATAAATAATTTCTTCTCCTTCTTGTATTGAGACAATTCAGAAGATGTTTAAGTGGAAATCAACTTGCCCCAATCGAATATGGCTTGTTCCTTGATCGTAAAGTATAAAATGTAAAGAATCATGTGGGAAATGTTGGTTGTAGTTTCTTGTCTTGTTACCCTCGTGAACAACCAAGCAATTTCTCGGAAAGGATTTCTAAATGAATCAACCTGCAATCTTGTGATGTCCTCGGGGATGATCGTTGGGTTCTCTAGGAACTCAGGTAAGAGTTCCAATCCATTTTCATGCTTCTTTAAGAATTCTCTACAATCGTCCCCCTTGAACGTAAGCGTTGGCTTGGGAAGTCTCAACATCTTAAGAAATACCCGTGGAGATAGAGAGATAGGGGAATGGTCCCGCAATTGAATGATCCATTGGCTTGGAATATATCTCTTGGTGCACAAGGAAACCGAATCCTTACAGTCGAAAACCTATGCGATGCAGCCTGTGTGAGAAATTCCAGACATCCATATTACTTCCTTCGGGGAAGAAGGGGATGAGTAGTAAGAATATGCTCTGGACCACTAAAAGTTATGGTCCTCATGCCCAAAAATGTTCAATGTATCTCCATAGAACTGTTGCTAATTTTCTTCCATAAGTTGACGAAAACATTCCTTTGCTCCAGATAATGTTTAAAATGAATATTTGAGAGGGATAATATAATCATTCGCAAATCTTGGTTTAATGCATTTTAATAGGAGATCTTCTCGATCCCTTTGCTTATTAATGACAATATTTATGGAAACTACATGATGAGTTGTTAGCATTAAATCATACTAAATGTGTATTGGAAACGCACGAAGGTGGAGGGGACAAATGGGAGCGAAATAGGATTTGATATTTTTGAGAACCCGGGAACCCGCAACTACAAAAGGTCAAAAAATGACTAAGTGTTGAAACGCGGTCAGTCAGACCTATCAAAGGAGAGATGAGATACTTAGGAGTTGGGGGAGGTCTAATGATAAATTTAGATCATGGATCTTTTGGATGAAAGATGTATATCGTGGAACATGGGATATGAAAGCTTGAACTTGCGAACCCGGGGACCCACAGCTGCAGAAACAGATAAGTATAGAATAATGTCGTGGTTGGTCAGACTCAATAAATGGCCAACCTAACAAACCATGGTTTTCGAAAAACAACCAAGTATAGTAACTAGAAAGGGAGAGAAGAGAGGATAAAATAAAGAGGGAAACAAGTGGAAAAATGGTTGAGTGTTGATATGGATAGAGGTGAAAGGTGATAGAAATAAGTGATGAGAATACTTAACCAAAATTTGAAAATGGAGAGGGGAACATGATACTTAGAAAATTTCTTAAAAATATTTCCTTTAGACCTTCAGACCAGATCTCGAATAACTTAGGCATACAGAAACAGATTTATGTTCCGAAAGGTGCATGACAAAGATGAGACTGAGGGTTGCAGAGTAAACTTATAAAAGTTCAAAAAATGTATTTTTTTTATACCAAGGATTTTATGAACCTAAGCGCATGAAAATATAGATGACCAGATTTTGGTCAACAACTGGCTCTAAATATGGGGTAGTGACCCCCTATGGGTTGTTGATAACACTGGAACCTCAAGACCAGATACCTTCTCCATTGGGCTATGAATTCATCTTCAAAATGAACTCTTATGATTCTTCTTCTTTCATGGAGTTATCTTCAAACTTCAATACAAAGACTTCCTTATTATGTAAAACTGAACTGAAGAAATGAAATAGGTGCATATATGATATACCTACCCTAACTTACTTAAAAGAAAGGGTCACCTTAGGTGTAAGAATATTTCCAATGGAGCCATTAAAGCATCCCGTTGACTTGTGAAATGGGATCCAATAGTAAGAAAAATATTGGGGTTTCTACCAATAAATCAAGAGCATGAAAATCAGGATCATGCCCAAAATGTACCACAATGGGATCGAGCAATGTGTGCAGAAAACTTGTTTGCATTGGCGGGCAGACAATACTTTCAAACCATAATTCAATGAAATAAATTCTTGGACACTCAAGAATACTATTGTATTTTATTGGTTGAGGAGTTTTCAACATAAGAATACATTCATCATTTTCCTTATTTCCAACCACTTCCAAGGTTCTTGATTCATAAAAAATCTCAAGGTGATATTGCTCATCAGTCTTCTCAAGATTCACTTTTTCCATCAATTCTTCTTGCTGCAAGTTCTTTTGTAATGTTTCATCATCTATTACAAGGTTGAAATATTCTTGTGTATTTGGTGGAGGCTCCTCAATTTCATTCTCAAATTTGTTGTTTGAAATATCTTCATATGGAGTATATAGGAGGCTGAAATTTTCTTCTTGTAATTTGGAATTTTCATCTTCGTCTTCAGGAACTTGACTTGACTTAAAAATTTCATCCACTCTTTGATTAGACTGTTCTTCAAAATTGGGAATTTTGTTATATTGCTTCCATATGGGAGAAGATAGGTGGGAAACAACATCAACAAAAACATATGAATGCACCTTTGGGATGAACGTTTCGGCAAATAAATCTTGTAACACATATGAGCTAGTAATGGAGTTAGGCATTAATGAACCATACCATTCAAGAGCATCCTCTCGCGGAGTTTGTAAGAATAATCTACATGTAAAATTATATTAAGTTAGGTTGAAATCATAACATGTACCTTTAAAATTAATCAAGTGTTTCTCTGCATCTTCTTAAGCATCCTCAAAAAATGTAGAAAAACATTCAATAGGAATATTGGGCATTTGAAAGTCTACTTCTGGTAGATTTAAAGGGGTATTATGAAATCACCTCCTTCTTTGAGTATTTCTCCCTTTTGTTGAGTCTTGAAAAGCTATTGATGGGATTGATGGAGAATATAAAGAAGCATTAATATGACATGAATGAAAACCTTCATTTTTTATTTTTTCAATGGAGTTTCCAGGGAGTTCATTCTCCCGAATATTTGGTGCTTCTCATTTATTTTTGAAATCACAGAAAAGGTGAGCCATGCTTAAAATAAGAAAAAAAAATCTTGAATCTTCTTCTTGAAACGTTGAGTCGTGGATACTTATGGTTCCTCAAATATCTTGAAAATAAATCGTCCCAGGTATGGTCGCCAAAACATTTGACGCTTGAATCAGTTAGGACCTAAATTACAACCTCACGAGGATACAAATCGCCCTGCGATTTTATAGAGGTGGTACTCCTCTGTTATGATTTAGTGGGACTCCGGGTCTTCAAAATGTGGGACTTTACAAAATTTCTTAGTGGTAATCAACGAAAAAGTAAAGATGCAAAAATGGAAAAAAAATATTTTCTTTTAAAGGAAGTTCTTGAGAATGGACCAAGAACCATGCACATTCACACATTTAAAGTAAATAAGCAAAAATTCCTCACATCCATCATAGTGGCTAAATATTTATGATCACATAAAAATAAAAATAAATGATCCACATTCATAAGATAACTTTGACAGAGTGATACATGGGAAAATCAAATAAAGATAATGATAGATCAACCTCAAATAATTTATATTCAGAAGGTTGGGTTACAAAGTACAGTCGAGATTGTTCCCAAAATGACTCTCTTCAAATTTCTAAAAAATATATAGTTTATTACATATTCTCTGAAATTTAAATGCATTTGTCATAAAGACTGGGTTTGGGGCTCCCGAAGACCATAAATAAAATATGTATAAGAATGAAGTTTGTAGAAGGAGGAAAGTGGGCGGCGAAAGACAACAAGGTCTCGTAAGAAGAAAAATGAAATTATCAGTCTTCGGTTAAACCTTTCTATTTAAAGAGGTCGAGTAACTGGATGAAGGACTTGATAAAGAAAGAAGGATGTGATAAGTATGAACTTACTGTTATGGTATCTCTCTCTCTGTCACTTTCTTGTTGATGTCCTTTTATTTCTTTATCGACAGTTACGGGAACCGTCTCAACTGCATTTTTCCCTTCATCGGTCAGCTTGTCGATAGATTTTTTAAACCACTCTTCGATGTAGCTTCTCATTGGTGCCACATTGATTTCATGCCATATTTTTATATTGAAAATATCTCCCTCCAAGTCCCTTATATCAATGGAAATATTATGCAAAGATTCTTCAATATCTTGGGTTTTTACTGATTAATCCACTAGACAGTTATCTACGTCATATTCATTATACTCAAGAATGCCATAGAACTTTTCAAATGATAACCCTTTAAATATCTCAACTTGTTCGTCAAAGGCTTTCTTGGTTAGGAACAATGATTTGAGAATTAATTTTGGGTCTTGGACCTAATTGGTGCTCCCGGCTAGGTCTATCTCAATCAACCTTTTGAATAATTCTTCTCTCCTTCTTGTGTCTTGGATGCATGCTTGGAAAATGATTTTAAAGTTTTTAACCTTTTCCTTTCAGCATGCGTTCATTTGTTTTATCTGGTTCGGAGAAGGGAGATCCTCCTCTCTTCTTCTCAACTCTGTCATATTGGTAAATTTAAAACCAAAGAGTACACCCACGTCTAGGTAAAAACCTTCTTCATTTTTTAAATCCACCTGTAAATATTCATGGAAGGCATGTGCCCTCGTTCCAAAAGAGACCATGTTCTTGGACATTTCCCAAGCCTCTGTAATTAATTCCATTCTTTTCTTAATGTTCTTCTCCACATAGCCCCTGGCTGATGTGATCAGGCTTGAAGATCCTTTCAATTTTTTTGTAGGCATGGTAGGCCCAATTCATGCTAAAGGACTAGCAAGTAATGGAAGAAGAATGAAATCTTCTTCCAATTAATTGACTCTTTCCTTTAACTTGGAATTCTCTACTTTGAGGCCTCCAATAGAACCATCTAGAGCATCTCCAGTTGCTCATTGAATTTGGGAAATTTGGGAAGGTTGCATGTTTCGTAGGTTAACCTCTAAACGAGATTTCCCCTTTTTATTTTTTACATCTATTTTCTCAATAATTAAATTTTTGGACTCGCTATCAAAAACAACGCTCTGAAATACAAAATAATATTCTTCATCGAAGGTCTTGCTCTCAATTATTTCCATCAAAGTATTCTGGTGAGTCGTATCCTCTGGCTAATCAGCGTTAGGGAACATTTTTTCGATTTCATCTCGAGTTTCATATCCTCGAGGGAGAGGTCGTGGATGTCTCTTTCGACTCGAGGTTCCTCCTATTATTACACAATGTTTTTTCTTTTCTTCCTCAAGGGGAGATCATGGGAGCTTTAAATTTTTCCTGAAGGAGGGTTCTTATCTCCTCCTCCACCTGAAGAAGTGTGGGTCACTTTCTTAATTTGGTGGATCATTGGAGCACTTCTCCGAGATGTTATAATCTTTGGAGTGACAATTGGGTATTGGGCACTCTTCTTGTCGGGACCTTTTCCTTTTTGTTTGTATGACTCATTGGTGTTCAGTATTATTTCGAGTTCACCAATTTCACAAGTAGGAGTGCCCGAGCCATTATATATGTCTTCATTCATAATAGTATTAATAAAATAATTGTTGAAGCCAATTGTCAGTAGATGTTCTACAAATATTATGCTAGGGTCGAACCCTTTTACCCTTTCAACATATTTTAGATTCATTCTGTGGAAGTGGCTTGTGAATTCATAAATATTTTTCATATTTATGAACATGAAGTCTCCAACATTCCAAGGTAGAGGTATGAATTTCTTTTTTCTCTTTGCATGGAAAAAATGCATCCAGTAGTTGTACTGCCTTGCTATTTCAGTAACAAACATTTTGTCAGATATGTGGCATGGAATGAAGGAAGGATTTTCCTTAGAACCAAAAATCCTTATAACATTGTAATTCTCCACTTGTTCCAGTGTCCCCTTCCCATCCAAGAACCTACTCGCATGGTCAGAAATCCGGGAGTGTCCTTTCCAAACAACAAACCTTTAAAAACTGAGACAAAGTCATTAAAAAATTCATAAAAATGTTGGGAGGCTTTGTGCCTCCATGATGTTTGATACCAGAACGTTATCGGGTCGAATTCACAGTTTACCTTCTTGCACATAGATAATCTTGGAAACTGGCAACAATGTGCTATCGCGAAAACCAAATAAGATGACATAAATAATTTATTCTCCTTCTTGTATTGAGAAAATTGGTAAGAGAATTCAATGGAAATCAACTTTCCCCAATCGAAGATGGCATGTTCCTTGACCGTAAAGTATAAAATGTAAAGAATCATGCAGGAAGTGTTGGTCATAGTTTCTTGTCCTATTACCCTCGTCAACTCCCAAGAAATTTCTCGGAGAGGATTTCTAAATGAACCAACCAACAATCTTGTGATGTCCTCGGGGATGGTCGTTGGGTTCTCCAAGAACTCAAGTAAGAGGTCCAACCCATTGTCATGATTCTTTAATAATTCTCTACAATCTTCCCCCTTGAACATAAGCGTTGGCTCAAGAAGTCTCAACATCTTACGAAGTACTTGTGGAGACAGAGAGCCAGGGGAATGGTCCCACAATTGAATGATCTGTTGGCTTGGAATAAATCTCTCGACGCACTAGGAGACCAACTCCTTACATTCAAAAACCTTCGGAACGCATCTTGCGCGAGAAATTCCATACGCCCATATTATTTCCTTCTAGGAAGAAGGGGATGAGTAGTAAGAATATGCTCTGGACCATTGAAAGTTCTGGTCTTACACCTGAAAATGTTCAATGTATCTCCACTGAACTATTGTTGAGTTTCTACCATAAGTTGACAAAAACGTTACTTTGCTCCAAATAATGTTTAAAATGAACGCTTGAGAGGGATAATATAATCCTCAGAAAATCTTGGTTTAATGCATTTTAATAGGAGATATTCTCGAGCCCTTTGCTTATTAATGAAAATATTTATGGAACATGCACGATGAGTTGTTAGCATTAAAGCATACTAAATGAGTATTCATAAATGCGCAAAGGTGGCAGGGACAGATGGGAGAGAAATAGGATTTGATATTTTTGAGAACACGGGAACCCGAGAACCCGCGACTGCAGGAGGTAAAAAAATAACTAAGTGTTGAAACGTGGTCGGTCAAAACTATCAAAGGAGAGATGAGATACTTAGGAGTTGGGGGAGGTCTGATGGTCAAAATGTAGATGACAGATCTTTTGTATTCAAAATATATATCACATAACATGGGATATGAAAGCTTGAACCCGCGAACCCGGTGACCCGCTGCTGCAGAAACGACTAAGTATAGAATAATGGCGTGGTTGGTCGAACTCAAGATATGTCCAACCCACAAACCTGTGTTTTTCGAAAAATGACTAATTATAGTAAATATAAAGGGAGAGAAGAGAGGATAAAAAAAAGTGGGAAACAAGTGGAAAAATGGTTAAGTGTTGAGATGGATAGAGGTGAAAGGTGAGATAAATATGTGATGAGAATACTTAACCAAAATTTGAAAATGGAGAGGAGAACATGATACTTAGAAAAAATCTTAAAAACCTCTCCTTTGGACCTTCAGACCAGATCTTGAATAACTTAGGCATACAAAAACATATTTTTGATATGAAAGGTGCATGAGAAAGATGAGACTGAGGGATAATATCAAAAAATGTCTTCTTTTGATACCAAGGATTTTATGAACCCAAGCACATGAAAATATAGATGACCAATTTTTGGTCAACACCACCCCTAAGTCGACTATCAGGGTGATGACTAGAGTTAGTCTTAGTAGAACCATGGCCCATTGTTGGATCAAAAAGCCAAAGAGAGGCCACCCAGGCTTCTATGACAAGGAAGCTTCATCCTTGCACAACCCCCAACACCCTACCAGTGAAGAACAATAAGAAAAAGTGGAAGAGGAACAATTCTTGACCCATTTTGGCCTGGAGGAGATTGAGGCAGCTAATGCAATCAAGGACCGAGTCCTGTCTAGAAGAAAGAGAACCAGGCCCGAGGAGATAATCCAAGTGGTCGCCAATTGGATGCTCGACCTGGGTAACCCCCACACTCAGGATACCAAGTACTTTAAAATGGTGTATTCCTACTAGATGAATAAATCTCTGGTGGCTGAGGCCATCGCTGAGACCTAGAGACAAAATGTTGAGCTCCTCGAAGTAGTCCATATCCTGGAGGGAAATTCAAATTTTTTTTCCGCTTTGAGCATGGTATCAGGTTCATAGTTAATCAATTGGCTCATTGCTAGGCCCATTCGGACGGTGGAAAGAAAATTGTTTCTCCCCAAGAATCTCTGCAAATCCTGACCCTAATTTATTATGACAAGGAGTAGAGCTAGCAGAAGAAGGGCATCCTCTGCTAAGTGGAAGCCAGTTAGAGGAAGCATGATCCAAACAGTCGCCCGGGCTCAATCAAGAGTCTAATGCAGAGGACCCCAAGTTCTCTTTAGATATATTTGTCTATGTTTGAGCATTATGTTAGTTATTTGTCTTAGTCTCCCTTTTTGTGTTGCCAAAAATCACAAGGTTTATGATATTGTTCACCCTCGTGGGTTCATGGTTTGTCAGTCGGTAGATATTTTATTGTCCATGATATATGATCTAAAAAACCTATGTGTCCAAGGTTTAGGGGCTTGGTTTCCCTTCGAGGAAGGTCCCCCTGGTTCCACTCTTTTTGTACTATATTGTTTGAAGTAATATAAGTTCTCTGTTTTAGCTTATAAAAAAAAATATTACTATAATATTCCATTGGTAAGAAAATGATGAAGAAAATTACTCACAGTAACAACAATATAATATTGTTATTTCAATATTATAAGTATAATATTAATACAATATTACTATAATGTTGTGATTATAGGATTGATGTTGATGATGACTAATGTTTATTGAAATCAATTGATCTATCAGACTTATTATATTTCGATATTATAATTATAATATTAATACAATATTATTATAATATT
The DNA here is from genome assembly GCA_009831015.1 of Picea engelmannii. NCBI lineage: Eukaryota > Viridiplantae > Streptophyta > Pinopsida > Pinales > Pinaceae > Picea > Picea engelmannii. The sequence continues at coordinate 264,252 of ML802467.1, forward strand.
GTAATTATAGCATTGATGATGATGATGTTGCTTAATGTCTATTGAGATCAATTGATATATTGAACTTTAAGAAGGTAAGATATTACTTCAATTTCTTTAAAATTGTATTTCAATGCTCAAAAACCATTGAGAGAAGTGTTCCAAGATCACCACAGTTTTAGTGACTTGGGAGGTTAGGAAGATCTGTATTGTGGAAAATATTTTTAAATTGGGATTTAATTTTGGAATATGTAGGGCAATCTAAGAGGAAGTGTTTTTCATATTCATCCCTCTTAGTGTCACAAAAATAACAAATTATTTCATACCACAATGTTTTTAGAATTGTCCAACACCCATTTTCACTATGTAGCTCATGAGAGTTTGTTCTTATTTTAGCAATGCTGATTTTCTTCTTTTCGCTTCTAAAAAATGAGAGGTACTTTTGATCTTCTAAATTAAGGTTTACCACCTCCTTTTAGTATTTTAGTTTCCTTTTATCCTTTAATTCTTTATCATACCATATATTCTCCTTAAATTTAGAAGTGATAATATTTGTAATATTATCAACATTTGGCATGATGGTTTCTTCTTGTATTCCCCAATGATTTAACCAAGATTTGACATCTTTATGTCATTCCCGCTTGAGCTGTTGGTGGCTTTCACTAAAGTTTGAAGCAATTTTGGGGAGCATCATGTCGTCCATGTTGTTTATCTTGTTCTTGTAAGTTAGATATATAATCATAGAAATTCTCTCGATGGGGGAAATGCTTGCTTCTATGAGGAGGATAGGATAGGGTGTATTCCCTTAATTCTTAGATTAAAAGTTAAAAAAAAAAATTTGGATATGTTCTATATTTATATATGATTTTTCTAGAGATACTGCAACCACAAACTTCACATCCATATAAGATAACTGGAATGACGAGAGTATGGAAGAGGAATATTTTATTATCCCAAATCAAAAGGTCTGTTGATTCAAAATTATTTTCAAGCCCATAATATCACTCAATTACAATATCGATATCAATATTGTAATTACAATATTGTTATGGCAGTAACATAAGCCAAAGGAAAAAAAATAAAAACATTTCATGCCAATATGCATAATAATGTTCATATCAATATTGTTATAATGTAATATCCTCGTTTCCCCCAATTTGTAGATACAATCATTATTATTGTCAAAAACTAGTGATAGACTTGTTATGTGTAAATTTTGAAAGATGTGATGTAAATATTTATGTTATTAATATAAAATGAAAATGTTCATTGTTGAATAATTTATTAAGGGGATTACCTATACAGTTTATCATTCCATGAGAGGGAATGGTGAAGGGAACCATTACTAATTAGGATGACCCCTGCCAGGTAGTACTATGTTGAATTAAAAATGTTTAGACCCAGAATTGTGGACTCTTCCCCAAAAATATTTATTTACCATTCAAGTTGGTGGTTGGGTGGTCCTTCTTAGAAATCAATGAGAGAATGGGCACAATACACATCTGTAAATTTCTGATATGACCCACGAATTGGGGAATTTGAACCATGAAATCTTGTTGTATAATGCAAGAAAAAGAGGAAAATCGTGGGCAGAGAGAGGAGGATGCACATGGTTGGGTCTAGGGACCAAATATTAGTGGAGAGGAGTGTGAGAAACGTTTTGGTTCTTAGTAGAACAAAGAGAAGTGAAGAAATGAATTTTCTAGGTGTGGGAACCATGAGTATCTGTCTTCAATCAGGCTGATAAATGGGTCCATGAAATTTGGATTGATTGGATGAGAAATGATAAATGAACTAAGAGGAGAGGGATTTGAGGGATTTTTGGGAAGTGAAAGGAATCCATTGTGATGTGTATGCCATTTGTTGAAGCTCTTTGTGAAAAGAGAAAGCTCCCTTGCTTGGTGGATTGAATATTGGGCTTGCTAAGTTCTTGTAGGTGAAGGAGAGTGTCCTTCATCCTTTCTCTTTTGTTGAGTAGAAATAATTTCCCCTATGGAATCATACTCTGGATAGGGGGTGGCCAACTTTGAAACACTAGGAGCAGTTGTGGATGTGGTTGGATGGAAAGTGACACACCCTTCAGCAGTTGCCAACATTTTCTAGTTTTCAGATAGGTATTTTTGTTCTTAATTTCTAAAAATGTTAAGTTCAACAATATCTCCAAATATCTTCTGAGTTGTGTGAATTTGGTCTCATGTTAAATGATAGCTTGAGAAATTTATATGTTCAGGAGAGTGTTGCAGATGAAATTTGTTTTCTTGATAAATTTACCTCATGAATGTGTTTTCATTAAATTAATATCAGTATGCTATAAAATATTGGCTACCATAAATATGTTCCAACAAAAGATTCTCTTACCAAGCACTCTCATCTCACCTGTAAGATAATAAGGAACTAAGTGTTAGCATGAATACTAGACTAGTAATTTCTTCATAAAAAAAATTGCAAATGGGAAATATGGTTGCTAATAGAAACCTGTAGATAGGCCATAAGGCCTTGGTCACTCTATTGACCTGGGAAAATATGCTAAGAACTAGATATAGAGAGAGGATTTCAGACTGGGAGGAGAGGAAAAACATTAATAAGGGACAAAAACGATTTAAATTAGACATGAAGAAATGAATAAGAAATAAATCTATAATTTTTGAATTAAATTAAGAATACAAAATTTCATGAAATTTATTTTGGAATTTATAAATTTTAAATTGTTTCTTAAAAATATGAAAAACTTGACATTTTCATATGGTTTATAAGTAGAATTATATTCATATAATGTGGTTATGAAGGATGCTACATTTCCTATGATTCAGGAAAGAACCCCTTAATTTGTGATGGGTTGTAAATTCTGGTAGAAATTTAGAATTTACTATGAGGGATATTTCTTGTTTTAAGCCAAAAATCC
>ML802467.1:274822-298045 GCA_009831015.1 Picea engelmannii
AAACTGGGTGGTGGAAGACAACAAGACCTGGTAAGAAGAAAAAGGAAATTATCAGTCTTTGGTTAAACCTTTATATTTAAAGAGGTGGAGTAACTGGATGAAGAACTTGATAAAGAAAGAAGGATGTGATTAGTATGAACTTACTATGATGGTATCTCTCTCTGTCACTTGTTTGTTGATGTCCTGTTATCACTTTCATCGATCGTTACAGGAACCGTCTCAACTGCCTTTTCCCTTCATCGGTTAGTTTGTCGATAGATTTTTTAAACCACTCTTCAATGTATCTTCTCATTGGTGCCATGTTGATTTCATGATGGATTTTTATATTGAAAAGATCTCCCTCCAAGTCCCTTAGATCAATGGAAATATTACACAAAGCTTCTTTAATATATTTTATTTTTTATTGAGTAATCTGCTAGCCAGTTATCTACATCATCTTCATTATACTCAAGAATTCCATAGAACTTTTCAAATGATAACCCTTTAAAGATCTCAACTTGTTCGTCAAAGGCTTGCTTGGTTAGGAACAACGAGTTGAGAATTAATTTTGGGTCTTGGACCTCATTGGTTCTCCTGGCTAGGTCTATCTCAATCAACCTTTTGAATAATTCTTCTCTCCTTGTTATGGCTTCACTGCATGCTTGGACAATGATATTCAAGTTTTTAACATTTTCCTTCTAGCATGCATTTAGTTCTTTTATCTGGTTCGAAGAAGGGAGATTCTCCTCTCTTCTTCTCAACTTTGTCATATTGGTAACTTTAAAACCGAAGGGTATGACCGCGTCTAGGTAAAAAGATTCTTCATTTTTTAAATCCGTCGGTAAATATTCATGGAAGACATGCGCCCTCATTCCAAAAGAGACCATGTTCTTGGAAATTTCCCAAGCCTCTATAATTAATTCCATTCTTTTCTTAATGTTCTTATCCACATATCCACTAGTGGATGTGAGCAGGCTTGAAGATCCTTTTAATTTTTCTGCAGATGTGGTAGGGCCAATTATTGCTAAAGGACTAGCAAGTACTGGCAGAGGAATAAAAGCTTCTTCCAATTCTTTGACTCTTTCCTTTAACTTTCCATTCTCTGATTTAAGGCCTCCAATAGAATACTCTAGAGCATCTCCAGTTGCTCGATGAATCTGGGAAATTTGGGAAGGATGCATGTTTTGTAGGTTAACATCTAAACGAGATTTCCCCCTTTTATTCTTTACATCTCTTTTCTCACTAATTAAATTTTTGGACTCGCTGTCTAAAACAACGCTCTGAAATACAAAATAGTATTCTTCATCGAAGGTATCGCTCTCAATTATTTCCATCAGAGGATTATGGTGAGTCGTTCCCTCTGGCTGATCAACATTGGGAAACATTTTTTCAATGTCAATATTGAGTTCCATATCCTCGAGGGAGAGGTCGCGGATGTCACTTTTGGCTTGAGGTTCCTCCTCTTCTTGCACAATGTTTTTTCTTTTCTTCTGCAAGGAAATTTTATGGGAGATTTCTATTTTTCCCGAAGTAGGGTTCCTATCTCCTCCTCCGCCTGAAGAAGTGTGGTCCACTCTCTTAATTTGGTGGTTCGTTGGAGCACTGCTCCAAGATGTTGTCGTCTTTGGAGTGACAGTTGGAGATTGGGAACTCTTCTCATCGAGACCTTTCCCTTTCTGTTTGTACGACTCATTGGTGCTAAGTATTGTTTCCAGGTTGTCAGTGTCACGAGAAGGAGTTCCCGAGTCATTATCTTCATCTTCATTCATAATAGTATTAATAAAAGAATTGTTGAAGCCAATTTCCAATAGATGTTCTACAAAAATTCCACTAGGGTCGAAACCTTTTACCCTTTCAACATATTTTAGATTCAGGTTGTGGAAGTGGCCTATGAATTCATCAATCTTGTTCATATTTCTAAATATGAAGTCCCCAACTTTCCAAGGCAAAGGTATGGATTTTTTTTTCTCTTTTCATGGAAAAAATTCAGCCAGTAGTTCTACTACCTTGCTATTTCAGTAACAAACATTTTGTCAGTTATGTGTCATGGAAGGAAAGAATGATTTTCCTTATAACCGAAAATCCTTATAACATTATAATTCTCCATTTTTTCTAGCGTCCCCTTCCTATCCATGAACTTACTCTCCTGTTCAGACATCCGAGGGGTGTCCTTTCCAAACAACAAACCTTTAAAAACTGATACAAAGTCATCAAAAACTTCATAGAAATGTTGGGAGGCTTTGCGCCTCCATAATTGTTTATACCAGAAGGTTACCAGGTCGAATTCACAGTTTACCTTCTTGCACACAGATTATATCGGAAAATTGACGGCAATGTGCTATCGCGAAAGCTAAATAAGATGACATAAATAATTTCTTCTCCTTCTTGTATTGAGACAATTCAGAAGATGTTTAAGTGGAAATCAACTTGCCCCAATCGAATATGGCTTGTTCCTTGATCGTAAAGTATAAAATGTAAAGAATCATGTGGGAAATGTTGGTTGTAGTTTCTTGTCTTGTTACCCTCGTGAACAACCAAGCAATTTCTCGGAAAGGATTTCTAAATGAATCAACCTGCAATCTTGTGATGTCCTCGGGGATGATCGTTGGGTTCTCTAGGAACTCAGGTAAGAGTTCCAATCCATTTTCATGCTTCTTTAAGAATTCTCTACAATCGTCCCCCTTGAACGTAAGCGTTGGCTTGGGAAGTCTCAACATCTTAAGAAATACCCGTGGAGATAGAGAGATAGGGGAATGGTCCCGCAATTGAATGATCCATTGGCTTGGAATATATCTCTTGGTGCACAAGGAAACCGAATCCTTACAGTCGAAAACCTATGCGATGCAGCCTGTGTGAGAAATTCCAGACATCCATATTACTTCCTTCGGGGAAGAAGGGGATGAGTAGTAAGAATATGCTCTGGACCACTAAAAGTTATGGTCCTCATGCCCAAAAATGTTCAATGTATCTCCATAGAACTGTTGCTAATTTTCTTCCATAAGTTGACGAAAACATTCCTTTGCTCCAGATAATGTTTAAAATGAATATTTGAGAGGGATAATATAATCATTCGCAAATCTTGGTTTAATGCATTTTAATAGGAGATCTTCTCGATCCCTTTGCTTATTAATGACAATATTTATGGAAACTACATGATGAGTTGTTAGCATTAAATCATACTAAATGTGTATTGGAAACGCACGAAGGTGGAGGGGACAAATGGGAGCGAAATAGGATTTGATATTTTTGAGAACCCGGGAACCCGCAACTACAAAAGGTCAAAAAATGACTAAGTGTTGAAACGCGGTCAGTCAGACCTATCAAAGGAGAGATGAGATACTTAGGAGTTGGGGGAGGTCTAATGATAAATTTAGATCATGGATCTTTTGGATGAAAGATGTATATCGTGGAACATGGGATATGAAAGCTTGAACTTGCGAACCCGGGGACCCACAGCTGCAGAAACAGATAAGTATAGAATAATGTCGTGGTTGGTCAGACTCAATAAATGGCCAACCTAACAAACCATGGTTTTCGAAAAACAACCAAGTATAGTAACTAGAAAGGGAGAGAAGAGAGGATAAAATAAAGAGGGAAACAAGTGGAAAAATGGTTGAGTGTTGATATGGATAGAGGTGAAAGGTGATAGAAATAAGTGATGAGAATACTTAACCAAAATTTGAAAATGGAGAGGGGAACATGATACTTAGAAAATTTCTTAAAAATATTTCCTTTAGACCTTCAGACCAGATCTCGAATAACTTAGGCATACAGAAACAGATTTATGTTCCGAAAGGTGCATGACAAAGATGAGACTGAGGGTTGCAGAGTAAACTTATAAAAGTTCAAAAAATGTATTTTTTTTATACCAAGGATTTTATGAACCTAAGCGCATGAAAATATAGATGACCAGATTTTGGTCAACAACTGGCTCTAAATATGGGGTAGTGACCCCCTATGGGTTGTTGATAACACTGGAACCTCAAGACCAGATACCTTCTCCATTGGGCTATGAATTCATCTTCAAAATGAACTCTTATGATTCTTCTTCTTTCATGGAGTTATCTTCAAACTTCAATACAAAGACTTCCTTATTATGTAAAACTGAACTGAAGAAATGAAATAGGTGCATATATGATATACCTACCCTAACTTACTTAAAAGAAAGGGTCACCTTAGGTGTAAGAATATTTCCAATGGAGCCATTAAAGCATCCCGTTGACTTGTGAAATGGGATCCAATAGTAAGAAAAATATTGGGGTTTCTACCAATAAATCAAGAGCATGAAAATCAGGATCATGCCCAAAATGTACCACAATGGGATCGAGCAATGTGTGCAGAAAACTTGTTTGCATTGGCGGGCAGACAATACTTTCAAACCATAATTCAATGAAATAAATTCTTGGACACTCAAGAATACTATTGTATTTTATTGGTTGAGGAGTTTTCAACATAAGAATACATTCATCATTTTCCTTATTTCCAACCACTTCCAAGGTTCTTGATTCATAAAAAATCTCAAGGTGATATTGCTCATCAGTCTTCTCAAGATTCACTTTTTCCATCAATTCTTCTTGCTGCAAGTTCTTTTGTAATGTTTCATCATCTATTACAAGGTTGAAATATTCTTGTGTATTTGGTGGAGGCTCCTCAATTTCATTCTCAAATTTGTTGTTTGAAATATCTTCATATGGAGTATATAGGAGGCTGAAATTTTCTTCTTGTAATTTGGAATTTTCATCTTCGTCTTCAGGAACTTGACTTGACTTAAAAATTTCATCCACTCTTTGATTAGACTGTTCTTCAAAATTGGGAATTTTGTTATATTGCTTCCATATGGGAGAAGATAGGTGGGAAACAACATCAACAAAAACATATGAATGCACCTTTGGGATGAACGTTTCGGCAAATAAATCTTGTAACACATATGAGCTAGTAATGGAGTTAGGCATTAATGAACCATACCATTCAAGAGCATCCTCTCGCGGAGTTTGTAAGAATAATCTACATGTAAAATTATATTAAGTTAGGTTGAAATCATAACATGTACCTTTAAAATTAATCAAGTGTTTCTCTGCATCTTCTTAAGCATCCTCAAAAAATGTAGAAAAACATTCAATAGGAATATTGGGCATTTGAAAGTCTACTTCTGGTAGATTTAAAGGGGTATTATGAAATCACCTCCTTCTTTGAGTATTTCTCCCTTTTGTTGAGTCTTGAAAAGCTATTGATGGGATTGATGGAGAATATAAAGAAGCATTAATATGACATGAATGAAAACCTTCATTTTTTATTTTTTCAATGGAGTTTCCAGGGAGTTCATTCTCCCGAATATTTGGTGCTTCTCATTTATTTTTGAAATCACAGAAAAGGTGAGCCATGCTTAAAATAAGAAAAAAAAATCTTGAATCTTCTTCTTGAAACGTTGAGTCGTGGATACTTATGGTTCCTCAAATATCTTGAAAATAAATCGTCCCAGGTATGGTCGCCAAAACATTTGACGCTTGAATCAGTTAGGACCTAAATTACAACCTCACGAGGATACAAATCGCCCTGCGATTTTATAGAGGTGGTACTCCTCTGTTATGATTTAGTGGGACTCCGGGTCTTCAAAATGTGGGACTTTACAAAATTTCTTAGTGGTAATCAACGAAAAAGTAAAGATGCAAAAATGGAAAAAAAATATTTTCTTTTAAAGGAAGTTCTTGAGAATGGACCAAGAACCATGCACATTCACACATTTAAAGTAAATAAGCAAAAATTCCTCACATCCATCATAGTGGCTAAATATTTATGATCACATAAAAATAAAAATAAATGATCCACATTCATAAGATAACTTTGACAGAGTGATACATGGGAAAATCAAATAAAGATAATGATAGATCAACCTCAAATAATTTATATTCAGAAGGTTGGGTTACAAAGTACAGTCGAGATTGTTCCCAAAATGACTCTCTTCAAATTTCTAAAAAATATATAGTTTATTACATATTCTCTGAAATTTAAATGCATTTGTCATAAAGACTGGGTTTGGGGCTCCCGAAGACCATAAATAAAATATGTATAAGAATGAAGTTTGTAGAAGGAGGAAAGTGGGCGGCGAAAGACAACAAGGTCTCGTAAGAAGAAAAATGAAATTATCAGTCTTCGGTTAAACCTTTCTATTTAAAGAGGTCGAGTAACTGGATGAAGGACTTGATAAAGAAAGAAGGATGTGATAAGTATGAACTTACTGTTATGGTATCTCTCTCTCTGTCACTTTCTTGTTGATGTCCTTTTATTTCTTTATCGACAGTTACGGGAACCGTCTCAACTGCATTTTTCCCTTCATCGGTCAGCTTGTCGATAGATTTTTTAAACCACTCTTCGATGTAGCTTCTCATTGGTGCCACATTGATTTCATGCCATATTTTTATATTGAAAATATCTCCCTCCAAGTCCCTTATATCAATGGAAATATTATGCAAAGATTCTTCAATATCTTGGGTTTTTACTGATTAATCCACTAGACAGTTATCTACGTCATATTCATTATACTCAAGAATGCCATAGAACTTTTCAAATGATAACCCTTTAAATATCTCAACTTGTTCGTCAAAGGCTTTCTTGGTTAGGAACAATGATTTGAGAATTAATTTTGGGTCTTGGACCTAATTGGTGCTCCCGGCTAGGTCTATCTCAATCAACCTTTTGAATAATTCTTCTCTCCTTCTTGTGTCTTGGATGCATGCTTGGAAAATGATTTTAAAGTTTTTAACCTTTTCCTTTCAGCATGCGTTCATTTGTTTTATCTGGTTCGGAGAAGGGAGATCCTCCTCTCTTCTTCTCAACTCTGTCATATTGGTAAATTTAAAACCAAAGAGTACACCCACGTCTAGGTAAAAACCTTCTTCATTTTTTAAATCCACCTGTAAATATTCATGGAAGGCATGTGCCCTCGTTCCAAAAGAGACCATGTTCTTGGACATTTCCCAAGCCTCTGTAATTAATTCCATTCTTTTCTTAATGTTCTTCTCCACATAGCCCCTGGCTGATGTGATCAGGCTTGAAGATCCTTTCAATTTTTTTGTAGGCATGGTAGGCCCAATTCATGCTAAAGGACTAGCAAGTAATGGAAGAAGAATGAAATCTTCTTCCAATTAATTGACTCTTTCCTTTAACTTGGAATTCTCTACTTTGAGGCCTCCAATAGAACCATCTAGAGCATCTCCAGTTGCTCATTGAATTTGGGAAATTTGGGAAGGTTGCATGTTTCGTAGGTTAACCTCTAAACGAGATTTCCCCTTTTTATTTTTTACATCTATTTTCTCAATAATTAAATTTTTGGACTCGCTATCAAAAACAACGCTCTGAAATACAAAATAATATTCTTCATCGAAGGTCTTGCTCTCAATTATTTCCATCAAAGTATTCTGGTGAGTCGTATCCTCTGGCTAATCAGCGTTAGGGAACATTTTTTCGATTTCATCTCGAGTTTCATATCCTCGAGGGAGAGGTCGTGGATGTCTCTTTCGACTCGAGGTTCCTCCTATTATTACACAATGTTTTTTCTTTTCTTCCTCAAGGGGAGATCATGGGAGCTTTAAATTTTTCCTGAAGGAGGGTTCTTATCTCCTCCTCCACCTGAAGAAGTGTGGGTCACTTTCTTAATTTGGTGGATCATTGGAGCACTTCTCCGAGATGTTATAATCTTTGGAGTGACAATTGGGTATTGGGCACTCTTCTTGTCGGGACCTTTTCCTTTTTGTTTGTATGACTCATTGGTGTTCAGTATTATTTCGAGTTCACCAATTTCACAAGTAGGAGTGCCCGAGCCATTATATATGTCTTCATTCATAATAGTATTAATAAAATAATTGTTGAAGCCAATTGTCAGTAGATGTTCTACAAATATTATGCTAGGGTCGAACCCTTTTACCCTTTCAACATATTTTAGATTCATTCTGTGGAAGTGGCTTGTGAATTCATAAATATTTTTCATATTTATGAACATGAAGTCTCCAACATTCCAAGGTAGAGGTATGAATTTCTTTTTTCTCTTTGCATGGAAAAAATGCATCCAGTAGTTGTACTGCCTTGCTATTTCAGTAACAAACATTTTGTCAGATATGTGGCATGGAATGAAGGAAGGATTTTCCTTAGAACCAAAAATCCTTATAACATTGTAATTCTCCACTTGTTCCAGTGTCCCCTTCCCATCCAAGAACCTACTCGCATGGTCAGAAATCCGGGAGTGTCCTTTCCAAACAACAAACCTTTAAAAACTGAGACAAAGTCATTAAAAAATTCATAAAAATGTTGGGAGGCTTTGTGCCTCCATGATGTTTGATACCAGAACGTTATCGGGTCGAATTCACAGTTTACCTTCTTGCACATAGATAATCTTGGAAACTGGCAACAATGTGCTATCGCGAAAACCAAATAAGATGACATAAATAATTTATTCTCCTTCTTGTATTGAGAAAATTGGTAAGAGAATTCAATGGAAATCAACTTTCCCCAATCGAAGATGGCATGTTCCTTGACCGTAAAGTATAAAATGTAAAGAATCATGCAGGAAGTGTTGGTCATAGTTTCTTGTCCTATTACCCTCGTCAACTCCCAAGAAATTTCTCGGAGAGGATTTCTAAATGAACCAACCAACAATCTTGTGATGTCCTCGGGGATGGTCGTTGGGTTCTCCAAGAACTCAAGTAAGAGGTCCAACCCATTGTCATGATTCTTTAATAATTCTCTACAATCTTCCCCCTTGAACATAAGCGTTGGCTCAAGAAGTCTCAACATCTTACGAAGTACTTGTGGAGACAGAGAGCCAGGGGAATGGTCCCACAATTGAATGATCTGTTGGCTTGGAATAAATCTCTCGACGCACTAGGAGACCAACTCCTTACATTCAAAAACCTTCGGAACGCATCTTGCGCGAGAAATTCCATACGCCCATATTATTTCCTTCTAGGAAGAAGGGGATGAGTAGTAAGAATATGCTCTGGACCATTGAAAGTTCTGGTCTTACACCTGAAAATGTTCAATGTATCTCCACTGAACTATTGTTGAGTTTCTACCATAAGTTGACAAAAACGTTACTTTGCTCCAAATAATGTTTAAAATGAACGCTTGAGAGGGATAATATAATCCTCAGAAAATCTTGGTTTAATGCATTTTAATAGGAGATATTCTCGAGCCCTTTGCTTATTAATGAAAATATTTATGGAACATGCACGATGAGTTGTTAGCATTAAAGCATACTAAATGAGTATTCATAAATGCGCAAAGGTGGCAGGGACAGATGGGAGAGAAATAGGATTTGATATTTTTGAGAACACGGGAACCCGAGAACCCGCGACTGCAGGAGGTAAAAAAATAACTAAGTGTTGAAACGTGGTCGGTCAAAACTATCAAAGGAGAGATGAGATACTTAGGAGTTGGGGGAGGTCTGATGGTCAAAATGTAGATGACAGATCTTTTGTATTCAAAATATATATCACATAACATGGGATATGAAAGCTTGAACCCGCGAACCCGGTGACCCGCTGCTGCAGAAACGACTAAGTATAGAATAATGGCGTGGTTGGTCGAACTCAAGATATGTCCAACCCACAAACCTGTGTTTTTCGAAAAATGACTAATTATAGTAAATATAAAGGGAGAGAAGAGAGGATAAAAAAAAGTGGGAAACAAGTGGAAAAATGGTTAAGTGTTGAGATGGATAGAGGTGAAAGGTGAGATAAATATGTGATGAGAATACTTAACCAAAATTTGAAAATGGAGAGGAGAACATGATACTTAGAAAAAATCTTAAAAACCTCTCCTTTGGACCTTCAGACCAGATCTTGAATAACTTAGGCATACAAAAACATATTTTTGATATGAAAGGTGCATGAGAAAGATGAGACTGAGGGATAATATCAAAAAATGTCTTCTTTTGATACCAAGGATTTTATGAACCCAAGCACATGAAAATATAGATGACCAATTTTTGGTCAACACCACCCCTAAGTCGACTATCAGGGTGATGACTAGAGTTAGTCTTAGTAGAACCATGGCCCATTGTTGGATCAAAAAGCCAAAGAGAGGCCACCCAGGCTTCTATGACAAGGAAGCTTCATCCTTGCACAACCCCCAACACCCTACCAGTGAAGAACAATAAGAAAAAGTGGAAGAGGAACAATTCTTGACCCATTTTGGCCTGGAGGAGATTGAGGCAGCTAATGCAATCAAGGACCGAGTCCTGTCTAGAAGAAAGAGAACCAGGCCCGAGGAGATAATCCAAGTGGTCGCCAATTGGATGCTCGACCTGGGTAACCCCCACACTCAGGATACCAAGTACTTTAAAATGGTGTATTCCTACTAGATGAATAAATCTCTGGTGGCTGAGGCCATCGCTGAGACCTAGAGACAAAATGTTGAGCTCCTCGAAGTAGTCCATATCCTGGAGGGAAATTCAAATTTTTTTTCCGCTTTGAGCATGGTATCAGGTTCATAGTTAATCAATTGGCTCATTGCTAGGCCCATTCGGACGGTGGAAAGAAAATTGTTTCTCCCCAAGAATCTCTGCAAATCCTGACCCTAATTTATTATGACAAGGAGTAGAGCTAGCAGAAGAAGGGCATCCTCTGCTAAGTGGAAGCCAGTTAGAGGAAGCATGATCCAAACAGTCGCCCGGGCTCAATCAAGAGTCTAATGCAGAGGACCCCAAGTTCTCTTTAGATATATTTGTCTATGTTTGAGCATTATGTTAGTTATTTGTCTTAGTCTCCCTTTTTGTGTTGCCAAAAATCACAAGGTTTATGATATTGTTCACCCTCGTGGGTTCATGGTTTGTCAGTCGGTAGATATTTTATTGTCCATGATATATGATCTAAAAAACCTATGTGTCCAAGGTTTAGGGGCTTGGTTTCCCTTCGAGGAAGGTCCCCCTGGTTCCACTCTTTTTGTACTATATTGTTTGAAGTAATATAAGTTCTCTGTTTTAGCTTATAAAAAAAAATATTACTATAATATTCCATTGGTAAGAAAATGATGAAGAAAATTACTCACAGTAACAACAATATAATATTGTTATTTCAATATTATAAGTATAATATTAATACAATATTACTATAATGTTGTGATTATAGGATTGATGTTGATGATGACTAATGTTTATTGAAATCAATTGATCTATCAGACTTATTATATTTCGATATTATAATTATAATATTAATACAATATTATTATAATATTGTAATTATAGCATTGATGATGATGATGTTGCTTAATGTCTATTGAGATCAATTGATATATTGAACTTTAAGAAGGTAAGATATTACTTCAATTTCTTTAAAATTGTATTTCAATGCTCAAAAACCATTGAGAGAAGTGTTCCAAGATCACCACAGTTTTAGTGACTTGGGAGGTTAGGAAGATCTGTATTGTGGAAAATATTTTTAAATTGGGATTTAATTTTGGAATATGTAGGGCAATCTAAGAGGAAGTGTTTTTCATATTCATCCCTCTTAGTGTCACAAAAATAACAAATTATTTCATACCACAATGTTTTTAGAATTGTCCAACACCCATTTTCACTATGTAGCTCATGAGAGTTTGTTCTTATTTTAGCAATGCTGATTTTCTTCTTTTCGCTTCTAAAAAATGAGAGGTACTTTTGATCTTCTAAATTAAGGTTTACCACCTCCTTTTAGTATTTTAGTTTCCTTTTATCCTTTAATTCTTTATCATACCATATATTCTCCTTAAATTTAGAAGTGATAATATTTGTAATATTATCAACATTTGGCATGATGGTTTCTTCTTGTATTCCCCAATGATTTAACCAAGATTTGACATCTTTATGTCATTCCCGCTTGAGCTGTTGGTGGCTTTCACTAAAGTTTGAAGCAATTTTGGGGAGCATCATGTCGTCCATGTTGTTTATCTTGTTCTTGTAAGTTAGATATATAATCATAGAAATTCTCTCGATGGGGGAAATGCTTGCTTCTATGAGGAGGATAGGATAGGGTGTATTCCCTTAATTCTTAGATTAAAAGTTAAAAAAAAAAATTTGGATATGTTCTATATTTATATATGATTTTTCTAGAGATACTGCAACCACAAACTTCACATCCATATAAGATAACTGGAATGACGAGAGTATGGAAGAGGAATATTTTATTATCCCAAATCAAAAGGTCTGTTGATTCAAAATTATTTTCAAGCCCATAATATCACTCAATTACAATATCGATATCAATATTGTAATTACAATATTGTTATGGCAGTAACATAAGCCAAAGGAAAAAAAATAAAAACATTTCATGCCAATATGCATAATAATGTTCATATCAATATTGTTATAATGTAATATCCTCGTTTCCCCCAATTTGTAGATACAATCATTATTATTGTCAAAAACTAGTGATAGACTTGTTATGTGTAAATTTTGAAAGATGTGATGTAAATATTTATGTTATTAATATAAAATGAAAATGTTCATTGTTGAATAATTTATTAAGGGGATTACCTATACAGTTTATCATTCCATGAGAGGGAATGGTGAAGGGAACCATTACTAATTAGGATGACCCCTGCCAGGTAGTACTATGTTGAATTAAAAATGTTTAGACCCAGAATTGTGGACTCTTCCCCAAAAATATTTATTTACCATTCAAGTTGGTGGTTGGGTGGTCCTTCTTAGAAATCAATGAGAGAATGGGCACAATACACATCTGTAAATTTCTGATATGACCCACGAATTGGGGAATTTGAACCATGAAATCTTGTTGTATAATGCAAGAAAAAGAGGAAAATCGTGGGCAGAGAGAGGAGGATGCACATGGTTGGGTCTAGGGACCAAATATTAGTGGAGAGGAGTGTGAGAAACGTTTTGGTTCTTAGTAGAACAAAGAGAAGTGAAGAAATGAATTTTCTAGGTGTGGGAACCATGAGTATCTGTCTTCAATCAGGCTGATAAATGGGTCCATGAAATTTGGATTGATTGGATGAGAAATGATAAATGAACTAAGAGGAGAGGGATTTGAGGGATTTTTGGGAAGTGAAAGGAATCCATTGTGATGTGTATGCCATTTGTTGAAGCTCTTTGTGAAAAGAGAAAGCTCCCTTGCTTGGTGGATTGAATATTGGGCTTGCTAAGTTCTTGTAGGTGAAGGAGAGTGTCCTTCATCCTTTCTCTTTTGTTGAGTAGAAATAATTTCCCCTATGGAATCATACTCTGGATAGGGGGTGGCCAACTTTGAAACACTAGGAGCAGTTGTGGATGTGGTTGGATGGAAAGTGACACACCCTTCAGCAGTTGCCAACATTTTCTAGTTTTCAGATAGGTATTTTTGTTCTTAATTTCTAAAAATGTTAAGTTCAACAATATCTCCAAATATCTTCTGAGTTGTGTGAATTTGGTCTCATGTTAAATGATAGCTTGAGAAATTTATATGTTCAGGAGAGTGTTGCAGATGAAATTTGTTTTCTTGATAAATTTACCTCATGAATGTGTTTTCATTAAATTAATATCAGTATGCTATAAAATATTGGCTACCATAAATATGTTCCAACAAAAGATTCTCTTACCAAGCACTCTCATCTCACCTGTAAGATAATAAGGAACTAAGTGTTAGCATGAATACTAGACTAGTAATTTCTTCATAAAAAAAATTGCAAATGGGAAATATGGTTGCTAATAGAAACCTGTAGATAGGCCATAAGGCCTTGGTCACTCTATTGACCTGGGAAAATATGCTAAGAACTAGATATAGAGAGAGGATTTCAGACTGGGAGGAGAGGAAAAACATTAATAAGGGACAAAAACGATTTAAATTAGACATGAAGAAATGAATAAGAAATAAATCTATAATTTTTGAATTAAATTAAGAATACAAAATTTCATGAAATTTATTTTGGAATTTATAAATTTTAAATTGTTTCTTAAAAATATGAAAAACTTGACATTTTCATATGGTTTATAAGTAGAATTATATTCATATAATGTGGTTATGAAGGATGCTACATTTCCTATGATTCAGGAAAGAACCCCTTAATTTGTGATGGGTTGTAAATTCTGGTAGAAATTTAGAATTTACTATGAGGGATATTTCTTGTTTTAAGCCAAAAATCCAATAAATTATGGTGGGAGGTAAATCACAGTAAAATAACACAATTAATCCTTTGCACCATGAGGATGGAGAATTTATAAATAGGATTTTAAATCTCATAATGCAGAAATTAAGTAATGTGTGTGTGTGTGAATATAGAATATATGTTTGTGTGTGTGCGTGAAAATTGAAGCAGGGCAACTCACATTATCTCTCTCAGAAAAAACAATAATCTAAATAAACCAGTCCCATCAATACACATTGAGGCTAACTCTATCACTTTGAAGAAATGCGTGAAGTATGTATCTTTTATTTAAAATCTATAATTCCGGAGGAAATAAATTAAATATAATTTTAAATCCATGGAGGAATTTTCCCCTATGAATTTATTCATTTTTTAATTATTTTAATGCCTGGGAGATCATATTTTCCTTTCCTTTATATTCACGATTTAATAAAATATTTTTTATTTAAATTCCACCGGGCTATCAGGCACCGGGGGTCTGAGTATGTTGGAGCATACCATGAGATATCCCAGGGTCGATGATTTATATGTTATATAGGAGTAATAAATCTGGGGTTAATTAATTTAATTATATTGTAATCACTGGGATGTCAGGCACCAGGAGATCGAGGTGTGGGAGAGCATGTGTTAAACAATACTTTTGGGGGTCGATAGGTCTGATCCGATGTCCCTTTAAAATATTTATATATATAATATATATATATATATTATGCACATGAGGTCCCCACCAGGATGTCGAGGACTATGGGTCTATGTGTATTGGAATGGATGGAGAGTTACAAGCTGGGGGTTGGTGATTTATAAATATTAAAAAAAGATTAATAATCCTGAGTGTAACATAATATAATTATTTGTATTATAATAAAATATAATCAACTACAATTATATTATCATTTAATTAATCATATAAGTCTCGCCCTTCTCCCTCTTAAAATATAATATATATGTGGGACCCTCACTGGGATGTCAGGCATCGAGAGTTTGAGGTGTGATGGTGCACATGTTTGTTGGAAATACTAAGACAACTGAGAGGAGGGGTGAATCAGTTCTTACCATGATTAAACAATTTTATGCCTATTGAAACTTTATTAATGTTCTCCAAGTGATCATCAAGGTTATGCAGGTCATGAACAACATAAATAATAAACATCAATCACACATATGACATACACAGAGACATATATTCATGAGGAAACCTAGAAAGGGAGAAAACCTCTTCTTCTTAGAATGATAGGCAGTCTTTTAAGTTCTGTACATCATCAATCTTTGAGAACCAGCTCAAAATGAGGCTACAACCTCTTCTTTAACAAGTTGCAACTTGTAGAGAGAACCAACCATCTGGTTTCTCTAGCATCCATTAGAAGGAAGCACCAACTCCCTGAGTGTTCCAGCACCAACTTCCAGTCACACAAGAACCAACCTGTATAAAAGAGAACAATGGTTCTCCCTTGCGCCACCCTACCACCCTGGTTTTTGTGGCTGCAACCAGATGGAAGCTACCACTCCCTGTGTTCAAGCACCCACTTGAAACTTTAAGGAAAACAATCCTCCCTAGCACCACCCTATCACCTTGAGATATAAATATTTTCTTGCTGAAATTTATTACAATGATACAGTATTTATCAATGGGTTACCAATCTCATCACTGTTTTGCTACACTGCTCTGCTATGCCTACATCAATGTCTTCCTTCTCGCATCTTCTTGCGCTTAAGTTCTCGTACAGTTTGTTGTTTTCACCATTTTTTCTTTATCCAGATTATGTTCTTCATCTCTGCATTTTCTCCCTTAGTTCATGCTATCTTCATGATCACAAACAATACAACTTATTTTACCGAGAAACAACAATCTGCCTCTATCATGACATTTTTCCTTTATACCTTCTCTCATCATCCGTTACACTCCAAATCTCCAACGCCCGAGTCGAGAATCTCAAACCTCTCAAGAACAATGATTCCAATGCCCCAGAATAATGATTTAGTTAATGCAACTGAATCGTAATTGATCAAGAAACCACAAAGGGAAACAACAACCCTTCGATCAGATTATGTTTAATCAACGTCGTTGGATTATACATGCAGAGTCTTTTTTACTTTTCAATGTGTCACCTCCGATGTGGAGCCTAGTAGTGTTAGATCCTTCCCCTATCTTTCATTGATGTGACCTTGGGTGATGAGATCATGTGACCATGCGATTGCGGGTGCGGCCAAAGGTGGTTTGACATCAAACTATGTTTCACCCCGCAATTTACCTTGAGTCTCCACGTGTCCTTTATCCAAAACCATGGTTTCGATTGCGACCCACCCTCAACTTTTTAAAGTTTGCGCACCTTCAATCCCCACAATGCGATGGGGCCGTCGATCTCATGATCTTGACGGTGATCCTGAAGGGACAGTTCAAATCTGTCCTTTCAGGTACTATGGATCAGATCTAACCTTCCTAAATCAATGACTGTGATTTAGTTCATGATCCGGGCTCCGGGAGTTTCAAATATCAAACCCTGCTTTTCTTCATACGCCAATATTCTGGAGTCGATGATCTACGGACACCTGTCCTTCTCAATTGATGGCTCTGCCTCTACTTCGGTAATTTGACCTTTCAACTAGATCAACGATTATGCGACCCCTTTCTTGATCAACAGTCAAGATCTCCTTCGGGTCACCAGACTTCTGAAATCTCAATTCTCAAACTTTAATTCCCCTCGAAGTATGCAGATTACTTCCACATGTTCTCTTGGATCGGACGGTTGAGGCTTACTTCGAGCCTTTACCCAAAGTCTACAGGATTACACCACGTCTTTTCAGGATTAAACGACCCAAATTTACTTCAGATGATCTGACACTTGAGATCTTCTTTGGATGATCTGACAACTAAGATCTACTTCAGATGATTTGACGATCGAGAATTTATTTTGACTTTTTGGGTCTCTGAGCTTCGGGAATTTAAAAACTCAAACTGACGCTCTGGATCAAATGTGTCTGATTCACTTTGGACGATCAAACAATTGAGATATTCTTTGGATGATCTGACGACTGAGATCTACTTTGGATGATTTGGCAGTCGAGAATGTATTTCAGCTCTCCGGGTCTCCAGGCTTCGGGAATTTCAAAACTGAAATTGATGCTCTGGATCAGACGGACCAGATTCACTTTAGATGATCTGACGCTTGAGATATTCCTCAAATGATCTGATGACTCAGATCTACTTCGGATGATCTCATGGTCGAGAATATATTTCGGCTCTCCGGGTCTCCGAGCTTTGGGAATTTCAAAACTCAAACTAGAAATTCTTGAAGTAATTTCTCCAGAGCATAACCTACTCATAACTTTAGGCCCAAAACGAATGATGTTTGTTTGATCAAGATCTTATATCAACGGCTCGATCTGTCTGCAATGCATCTTTGCCTTGGATTAAATCCAATGGCTCTCCATCTTTTCTTATCCTATCCTTCCACTTAATTTGATCCGACGACTGATGGAGATTCGGATAATCGAATTCTCAAACCTTGTGCCCCGTTTATCTTATCCTTCACTTAATTTGATCCGATGACTGACAGATATTTGGGTGATCGAATTCTCAATCGTTTTGTCCCACTTATCCTATCCTTTCATTAATTAAATCCGACGGCTAATGGAAACTCGGATGATTGAGATCTCAGATCTTTCAGCTTATCCTATCCTTCCACTCAAAAGTGATCCAATGACTATCGGGTATTCGAATTCTCAATGGCCCTGGTTTTTCCTGTGGAGATTTTGATCCTGATCACGTTTCTATACTGTGCTTTCCCTTCTGAGCTTTGATCTCTGCATACTGTTCGCTTCTCCTCCTGATCTTATGTTGTTCCTATTTTCCATCGTCATTGTTGTTTTTGCAATCAATGAAAAGCACACTCTTCCTCTAAAACATGCCAACAATCTCCCCCTTTGGCATTGATGGAAACCCTGAAAGGTTGCACTATTCTACTTAGACCTCCAACTATATAATCTAGACCACACCTTTTCTCCCCCTTTGACATCAATGTCAAAGATAACATGCTCCCCTTGAGTTGTTGCAGTACTCTTCAGAGGTATTAGATATTCGACCAACACATACTCCCCCTTACATGATGGACTCTCTTAGGTGAGAGAAGGGATGACACCCAGCTTCTGACGGAGATATTCCAATGGTGTCTTGGCTAGGGGTTTATTAAAGATGTCTACAATTTTTTCTGTGGAAGAAATATAATTCAACTAAACAACTATGTTTGTAACCTACTCTTTGAGAAAATGACACTTTATTAGTATATGATATGTTTTTGAATGGAGAACATGATTCTTGCATACACTAATGGCACTGGTGTTATCACAGTGAAGTAGAATTGGATCAGTATAAGTTACCTTCAAATCTGCAAGAGTTTGTATCATCCATAAAATCTGAGTGCAACAAGTAGCAGAAGCAATGTACTCTTCCTTTGTAGTTGATAATTAAATAGATCCCTATTTCTTACTAAGCCATGCTACTAACAAATCACCTAAGAAGAATGCACCTCCACTGGTGCTCTTTCTCTCATCCAGACAGTTTTCCCAATCAACATCTGAATATGCAGTTAATTGAAAATTCTAATTTCTAGGATACCAAAGACCATAAGTCATTGTACCCTTCAAATATTTGAATATCCTCTTGACAACTGCTAAATGACTTTGTTTAGGAGCAGACTGATAACGACCTACCATTCCAACAACTTGCATTATATCAGGATGATATGTTGTGATGTACAAAAGACTGCCTATCATTGATCGATATGTTCTTTGATCAACATTAGGTGAAATATCATCTTTACTGAGCTTGCAACCAACCACCATAGGTGTTCTCACAGGTGTAGAATCTTCCATCTGAAACCTCTTTAACATCTCTTTCAAATACTTTTCTTGAGAGATCAATATCCCTACAGAACTCTGATTGATTTGTAAACCAAGAAAATATGGTTGTTCTCCTATCATGGACTTCTCAAACTCAGTTTGCATTGACTTAGCAAACCACTGAATTGAATGGTCATTAGTGCATCCAAAAATAATGTCATCTACATAAACCAAAACAACTAATAAATCATTACATTCAGACTTAATGTATAGATTATTGTCAACAATACCTTTGTTGAACCCTTTGTCCTATATAAATTTGACCATTCTATAATACCAGGCTCGTGGTACCTGATTCAGTCCATATAATGCCTTTTTCAACTTACAAACATAGTCAGGATTATATTTCAGTTAAAATCCTTCAGGTTTCTCCACATATACATCTTCTTCTAGATCTCCATTAAGGAATGTTAACTTAACATCCATCTGATGTACTTTAAAGTTTTTATGACATGCATAGGAAAGAAACATTCTGATGGCTTCCAATCTTGCCACTGGTGCAAAGATTTCATCAAAATCTTGTCCTTCAACTTGTGCATACCCCTTATAGACCAATCTGGCTTTATTCCTAACAATTTGTCCTTGTTCATTCATTTTGTTCTTAAACACCCATTTGGATACAATTACATTCTTATCCACAGGTCTAGGAACAAGCTCCCAAGTATTGTTCTTCTCAATCTGATCCAATTCCTCATTCATTGATTTAACCAATTTACATCTTTACTAGCTTCATTAAAGTTCTTACATTCCACCATGGTTATGAAGGCTATATGTGATTGCTTGGTGTCTTTGATTATCCTTCTCCTGGTTTGTACACCTTTGTCTTTCTCACCAATTATCTGACTTGCAGGATGATTCTTTTGAGTAATTATGGAGGAAGGATTTGATGTTGTCTACTGATTTGAGTATGCCTGAGTATTTGTATCTTATTCAGAGTCTTCTTTTCCTGATTCTTGGACTTGTTCATCTTCAACTTAAACTATATCCTATTTTGTTGATTCAACACTGCTTACATCTCGTGCCGAGATTTCTTCATCAATTTTTATGTCAATACAATCAACCAATTTATGCATCCTCTTATTATAACATCTGTATCCTTTACTATTTGTAGCATACCCTAAGAAGATACCTTCATCATCCCTGTCATCATATTTGCCAAGATTTTCATCATTATTCTTGATATAACACTTACTCCCAAACACTTTAAAATGCTTGATTGAAGCAGGTCTTCCAAACCATAGTTCATAAGGAGTCTTGTCACTTTGTGGCCTGAGATGAGCTTTGTTAAGAATATGTACATTTGTATGAATTACTTCTACCCAATATGTATGAGCAATATTATTTTCATTCATCATTGATCTTGCCATCTGCTAAACGGATCTATTCTACCTCTCAACTACTCCATTTTCCTATGGATTCCTTGGAATAGTATACTCTCTTTTGATCCCATGTTTATCACAAAACTCTTTGAAGCCTCCTGAACTAAACTCTCCTCCTCTATCAGACCTTACTGCCTTCAATCTTTTTCCTGTTTGATTCTCAGTCAAAGCCTTAAACACTTTGAATTTTTCAAACGCTTCATATTTTTCTTTCAAAAAGGCAACCCATGTAAGTCTAGAATAATCATCAATAATCAACATGAAATAATTTTATTTTCCTGTACCTTCCTTCCTTGATGGTCCACATAAATCCATATGTACTAATTGAAGAGGTTTATTTGTTGATGCAAAGTTCTTAGATTTAAACTGTATGCGAGTAAGCTTTCCTATTTGGAAAGGTTTGCATACATAATCATATGGCTTTGATATTTTGGAAGATCTTTTACTGCCCCATTGTTTCTAAGTTTTATTAGATGATCAAATTTTAGGTGTCCAAGTATCATATGCCATAACCAACTTTCATCATACTTTCTTAAGTGACATTCTTCTTTTTCTTCTTTCAAAACATAGACATTGTTTTCTGTGCTTATGACTTTTGCAATCAATTGTCCTGAATTCATAGATTGCATTTTACAATATTTAGAAGTGAAGACAACTTTACATCCTATGTCACAAACTTGACTGACACTAAGACAATTATGTTTCATACCATATACAAACAACACATCTTGAGCTCTCCCTTTACCATTACTTAGAATTACCATTCCTTTACCTTTGATTTTTCCTGGTGCATCATTTCCAAAGGTTACATTTCCTGATTTGCTTTCACTTAGAGACAGAAAATTACTTTTGTCTCCAGTCATATGTTTGGAACATCCACTGTCAATATACCAGGGGTTCTTTTGTCTTTGAGCTGAAATTACTAGACCACATTTTTCACTATCTTTCTTTTTCCATGTGCTGGCATTTCTAGCTAAGGGTTTTATCCTTGGATTTGCTTTGTAATTCTTCAGATGGCAGTTTGCAGCTTTGTGGCTGAAGTTATGACAGTTATAGCATTCGATCTCATTGTTCAATAGGTCAAAGTGATTGGTGAAACTTTATATACTCATTGGATGTTTAGTTCTATGTTGCAAAGATTGTTTATTTCTTGATCTCCTCAATTGCATGTCTCTAAACTTAATTTGACAATTTGCAATCTTATGACCAAAATTAGAGCAATAAAAACAGTAACCATGGAATAAATTTGGGTACCTGAAGGATGACCTTATTCTTGGAATTTGTTGCTCCACCTTCTAATATCTTATTTTTTTATCAAGGATCATCTTGTCTTTATTAGCTTTTGGTGGCAGAGTACTCACATGGTCTGATTGTCTGTTGACTTGGAACTTGATCATCTTTACTGGCTCTTTTCTTTCTGTCTGTTTGTTGCTTGAACCACTTATATAGCCTAACCCAGTCTTCAACAAAGAAGATCTTTGTTTGCTCAGAATATTGTTTAGTTCTGTTGAGGCTTTAATGCTTGGAAGATTCTGATGGTATAAGGCCTGAAATTTCTCTAGATATTTTCTGAAAGCTACTACTTCAGCTTCCAGAGATTCACATCTCACCTTCTTCGCTGCTAATTGTTGTTTTAGAATGTATTCTATTTTATTTGCTTCTTCTAATTCTACTTTTAACAAAATAAAAAATATCCACTTGGCTCTTTACCATTCTTTTCAAACTGCATCAACAATTGTTTTTGTTTTCTCTTCTTAAGTCCGAGTCTGTTTATTTCTTCCAAAGAACTGATTAATTCACCTTCCATGTCAACCACAACTTCTTCATCATTAACATCACTTCCTTTTCTTTTATTATGATAATCCTCTTTGGCCATAAGGATAAAGTCATTAACCTTATCTTCACAAGAAGAATCACTATCTGTGTCTCGTGAAGAGTTATCATTGTTTACACATAAACTTTTATTTTTAACAAATCTCTTGGATTTGTACTTCTCTTCACCTTTAGATTTATGGTCCTTCTTCTTGTGTGGACACTTAGATGAAAAGTGACCTATCTTTCCATAGTCAAAACATTTGAAGGGAAACTTGTCTGATCCTTTCTTTAGTCTTCTCACAAATTTTGCTTCAATTTCATCAAGCTCAGAATCCTCATTCTTATCTTCTTTAAATGATGCTTCTCTAGAGGTGGGTTTATATTTACTAATCCTCATTTCATAAACAGTTAGAGTTCCTAGAAATTGATCAATAGACAAATTCTTAAGATCATTCATTTCTTCTATTGTAGAAAATTTTGGATTAAATCTATTTAGTAGAGATCTTAAAATTTTCTGAACTAAAAATGCGTCTTCAATCTTCTCACCAAGACCCTTCATGGCATTAACAAGATCCTCAAATCTTAAGAAATATTTATTAACTGTTTCATCCTCATTCATCTTCAGTTGTTCAAATTTCAATCTATATGTCTGAAGTTTGGCATCTTTTACTTTCTCATTTCATTCATAACTGCTAATGAGTTTATCCCACATCTCTTTGGGAGAATCAAGCTACATTACTTTTACAAAATTAGCTTCAGCAAGCCCACTCAAGATAGCATTCATTTCCTTTACATTGAAGCTAAATTCTAACTTATCATCTTTGGAAGCTATCACAACAGGTTTTGTATATCCAGTCTCTACAACATCCAAAACATCAACACCTAAGGCCATAATGTATGTTCTCATTCTAACCTTCCAGAAAGAAAAAATTGTTCCATTAAACAGAGGAGGCTTATTGGTTGGAGTTCCTTCATGACTTGTCATGTTTAAGCTTATTGATCTACCTTTAGCTAAAAGGAACCCTCTCTGATACCAATTGTTGGA
>ML802467.1:298088-310996 GCA_009831015.1 Picea engelmannii
GGGGGGGGGGGGTGAATCAATTGTTACTGTGCTTAAACAATTTTATTCCTATTGAAACTTTATTAATGTTCTCCAAGTGATCATAAAGATTATGCAGGTCATGAACAACAGAAATAATAAACATCAATCACACATATGACATACACAGAGACATATATTCATGAGGAAACCCATAAAGGGAGAAAATCTCTTCTTCTTAGAATCATAGGCAGTCTTTTAAGTTATGTTCATCATCAATATTTGAGCACCAACTCAAAATGAGGCTACAACCTCTTCTTTAACAAGATGCAACTTGCAGAGAGCACCAAACCTCTGGTTTCTCTAAAACCCACTAGAAGGAAGCACCAACTCCCTGAGTGTTCTAGCACCAACTGGATGGAAGTACCAACTTCCAGTCACACAGGCACAAACTTGTATAACAGAGAAGAATGGTTCTCCCTTGCACCACCCTACCACCCTTGTTTTTCTAGCTGCAACCAAATGGAAGCTACAACTCCCTGTGTTCAAACACCCACTTGAAACTCTGAGGACAACAGTCCTCCCTAGCACCACCCTACCGCCTTGAGATATAAATATTTTCTTGCTGAAATTTATTACAGTGATACAATATTTATCAATGGCTTACTAGTCTCATCACTATTCTGCTACACTACTCTGCTCTGCCTACATCAGTGTCTTTCTTCTCGAATCTTCTTGTGCTTAAGTTCTCGTACAGTCTATTGTTTTCACCATTTCTGCTCTATCCAGCTTATGTTCTTCATCTCTGCATTTTCTCCCTCAGTTCATGCTATCTTATTGATCACATACAGTTCAACTTATTTTATCGAGAAACAACAACCTGCCTCTGTCACGACATTTTTTCTTTATACCTTCTCTCATCATCCGTTACACTCCAAATCTCCAACGCCCGAGTCAGGAATCTCAAACCGCTCAAGAAAAATGACTCCAATGCCCCAGAACAATGATTCAGTTAGTGTAAATGAATCGTAACTGATCAAGAAACCATGAAGGGAAACAACAACCCTTCGATCAGATTTTTTTTAATCAGCGTCGTCGGATTATACACGCATAGGCCTTTTTTACTTTTCAATGTGTAACCTCTGATGTGGAGCCTAGAAGCGCTATCTTCTTCCCCTATCTTTCGTTGTTGTGACCTTGGGCGATGATATCATGCAACCATGCGATTGTGGGCATGACCAAAGGTGGTTTGACATGAAACTATGTTTCTCCCCGCAAATTACCTCGAGCCTCCACGTGTCCTTTCTCCAAAACCATGGTTTCGATTGCGGCCCACCCTCAACCTTTTAAAGTTCGCACACCTTCAATCCTCGCAATGCAATGGGACTGTCGATCTCATGATCTTGATAGTGCTCCTGAACGGATGGTTCATATCTGTCCTTTCAAGTTCTGCGTATCATATCTAACCTTCCTAAATCAACGGCTATGATTTAATTCATGATCCGGGCTCCGGGAGTTTCAAATCTCAAACCCTGCTTTTCTCCATATGCCAATATTCCAGAGTCGATGATCTGCAGACACCTGTCCTTCTCAATCGACGGCTCTGCCTCTTCTTCGGGAATTTGACCTTTCAACCAGATCAACAGTTATGCGACCTTTTTCTCGATCAAAGGTTGAGTTCTCCTTCGGGTCTCTGGACTTCTAAAATCTCAAGTCTCAAACTTTACTTCCCCTCGAAGTATCTGAATTACTGCGATGTGTCCGCTTGGATCAGACGGTTGAGGCTTACTTCAGGTATTTACTCGGAGTCCAGAGGATTACGCCATCTATTTTCTGGATTAGATGACCCATATTTACTTTGGACGATCTAATGCTTGAGATCTTCTTCGGACGATCTGATGATTGAGATCTACTTTGAATGATCCCACGGTCGAGAATTTATTTCGGCTTTCTAGGTATCCGGGCTTCTGGAATTTCAAAACTCAAACTAATGCTCTAGATCAAATGGCCCATATTCACTTAAAACAATCTGACGCTTGAGATCTTCTTTGGATGATCTGACAACTGAGATATACTTCTGATGATCTGGTGGTCGAGAATGTATTTCAGCTCTCTGGGTCTCTGGACTTTGGGAATTTCAAAACTCAAAATGATGCTCTGGATCAGATGACCCAGATTCACTTCCGGCGATCTGACGCTTGAGATCTTCTTTGGATGATCTGACGACTAAGATCTACTTTAGATGATCAGGCGGTCGAGAATGTATTTCGACTCTTCGGGTCTCCAGGATTCAGGAATTTCAAAACTCAAACTGGAAATTCTTGAAGTATTTCTCTGGAGCGTAACCTCCTCATAACTTTGGGCCCGAAATGAATGATGTTCGTTTGATCAAGATCTTAGATCAACGGCTCGATCTATCTTCGATGCAAATTTTCCTTGGATTAAATCCAACGGCTCTCCATCTTTTCTTATCCTATCCTCCCAATTAATTTGATCCAATAGCTGACGGAGATTCGGATAATCAAATTCTCAAACCTTGTTCCCCATTTATCCTATCCTTCACTTAATTTGATCCAATGGCTGACGGATATTCGGGTGATCAAATTCTCAATCGTTTTTCCCCGCTTATCCTATCCTTACTTTAATTCAATCCGACAGCTGACAGAAACTTGGATGATTGAGATCTCAGATCTTTCAGCTTATCATGTCCTTCTACTAAAAAAAGATCCAACGTCTATCGAGTATTCAGGTATTTGAATTCTCAATGGCCCTGGTTTGTCCTATGGAGATTTTGATCCTGATCACATTTATGTACTGTGCTTTCTGTTCTAAGCTTTGATCTCTGCATATTGTTCGCTTTTCCACCTGAGATTATGATGTTCCTGTTTTCCATCGTCTCTATTGTTCTTGCCATCAATGACAAGCACACTCTTCCTGTAAAACATGGCAACAGTGTTAAGCGGTCACTTGGGGATTGATCGGTCCGATCAAATATTGATAGGTCCCCACCGGGATGTCGGGTATCGAGGGTCTGCGTGTAATGAACAATATTAATAAACCTAAGTGTAATACAATATAATTATTTATGATTAGATTATACTACAATTGATTAAATTATATTGTATTATGGTTATGTTATAAGTTTAATATGTTAGGGAGGTAATATAATATTTAACAATAAATCATCCCAGGATGTTGTATTCCAAGGTAAATGAGAAATTAAACCTTCGTTAATTAGCGAGTTGGTATTAGGCTAAGTATAAATGTTTTTACAAGGGTATTTAATTAATAATTACTGATTATCCCTAATGAGGGTTAAATAAATTAATACTAAGGAGTGGTATATTAAGATAATATTGATTAACAAACTTAACAAGACCATGAGAAATGGACAGGTGTCAACCTATGATTGGGTGAGTCGTTGTACCCTATGGCGATGTGGCGTGTTGTGTTGGGTCCACGTTTCAAGTGGATACTAAGACATGCATTAGGGTAATTTGGACTTGTCGAGCCAGAAATATGGTGGGGATACGTCTATGTGTCACACCAGGTGGCAAGTCATGGGAGGACCGTGTGTCCTAAGTGCCTGCCAAACTATCAGCCAGAGCACTTAAGGTTGGAATGAGTATTGTTCTACCTGAGAGTTGATGTTCTGGTATCCCAGTGGCTCGATAACCCTGGTGGGCCATAGCCTTGAGTAATCAACTATCAGAATATTCTTAAGAAGCATTGAGCATGGGAGAAGTGCAGAGGTCTATGTGTTAATTAGCTAAGAGCTTGGTGGGATAGGTGGTGGATGATACAAAAACATCCCTACCAATAGCCATGACAATGCTAAAAGGTGATGTATAGGACATGTCATTACCACATAATATTGGTATGATGATATGAATCCATGTGGATACCATGTGGAAATGAGGTGGCCTATGGCTAATGAAGGTCAAAAAACTTTTGAAGGCCATAAATTTTTTTCCAAATTTCGGATTTGGGCATAAAAATAGTCGTTAGAGAGATATTGACAAGTAGTAGATGATGATTACCTTGAGAAGAGACTTAGATATGGTTACGAAAAAATGAAATTTTAATACCCCATCCCTTTAAAAGGTACTTAGTGGGTTGGGTGTCTTACAAAGTGGTATCAAAGAAGAGTTCAAATAATGGGCTTGGATGGGATAGAGATCAATCATAGGATTGTTATATTAAGGATAGGATGAGCCTATTGGAAAGAGTTTCTTTGCATTAAAGGTTGGTCTAATTATCTACACAAGTTCCTTGAGAAGAATCCATTGATATTGAAATCTTGTTTTGGGATCTCTTGCAATAGAAGAACTGTTGTTTCTTCATGGATTGATCACTACTCCTAGAGGAGTGGGAGTATGATGATAAGTATTGATGATTCAATATGAATGTAAAATGGTAGGATCATACTATAGGACTATAGGAGTCATGAAAATGGATAAACTGGGTTACTTATTTTGTTGTTTATCCATCAGGGTAGACAGAGCCGCTTGTGGTAGATGGATGATCATATAAGGGCTAAGAACCTTATGGAAAATTCCTTGTAATTAAGGGAATTGAGGACGGATTGATGGAATCCTTGGCAGTGTTAATTGCTTCTTAAATAAAAGATCAAGCCATCATGAAGTCAGTGGGTGAAGAATGTCATTAATGGGCATAGAAAGGAAAAGAAGAACTCCATAGCCTTAAAGGTAGAGATGTGTAGATAGTTGCAAGATTGATATGAAAGAGAACGTGGAGCTTAGGAGGTGATGTGTGAATCATCTCTATGTGTGAAACATAGGATTGCTTCGGAAGGATTTTCTAGCTATGACTTATATACCTTGTCTAAAAGTACTCAGATAAAGAAAGCCACTTTTCATATCAGAGTTCATAGTGGAAGTAGGATACTAATGCAGAGAAATCGGGGATACAATAATGAAGGTTCTTTGACTTGAAAAGTTCCTCTGAATGAAAATAGACTTCCATTGGGAATGGTATTGAGTGGGAAAAGTATGGCTTCACAAGGAATTGTTAAATGAAGTGAGGATAACTATTTACCAAAATTGGAAAATCCAATGGACAACTAGAAGTAATTGAAGGGATGTGGAATGATTATGGTTAAGTTGATTCAAGGATGTTATGGTAGTAGAATGATGGAATGTTGTGTGCTACCTCATTCCAAGGTACTAGAATGTTTCATAAAGGTAAATTTTGGATATGATTTCTTAAGGGAAGTTGCTACAAATATAACACATTAGTTATATTGCATAATGGCTAAGTGGAACTTGGCTAGAAAGTTTTCAAACCACGGAACGATAGTGCAGATGAATAGAATGGGAGCACACAAGGAAACAAGGATATGAATAAATTCAAGGACAATCAACTACAACATAAATAAATAAACATATAAATAAAAAGTGAATTGAAACATAAATGCACTAGAGTGCATGATGCATACAATGAAGTTAGAATGCATATGCATTAGTAGGCATCTTGATAGTGAATGATTAGCACATATGGGTGTGAATTTGTGGATATGTACATGCTTGAATATGCATATGGCATGCTTGTGGACTTATAATAGTTTGTTTTTATATACATGAAATAATGATGTTATGGAAATTGAGTATGACTAATGATGGATTATGTATTCAAGAAAAATGAGATAGCATGGTTAAATATGTGGATGTTTTTGCTTCTTATGACTTCCATCTATGTGAAGACCCATGAGGGTGGTAAGAATGGTGATCAACAGGATGGATATGGAATCCTACAAGCTCATATAAATATCAACTGACCATGTAGCATCAAGTAGGTTGATAACAGCCATGCAGGTATGCATTTGGTTGCTTCTGATGCATAAATGTTGAAGGTAATAGAGGGAAGAATTCCCTGAGTTAATTTTTCAAGATTTAAATTGACATGTAAGGGTTGAAGGCCTAGAGTATGTAAATGTTGTTGATGATAGAATGCATTAGATAGAATGTTAGTTTTATATTGTGTTATGATTGGTTATGGGATCATAATTAGATCAAATCAGTAGAAATACTCTTGTTCTACTAATGAATAACCATATAGCTAGTCATGTCTAAGACCATGAGATGGTTGGATATGTAAAGGAAATAGTGATATGTGAGTGCTCAATGGTTTCCCTTGTATATCTAATGTTTGGACTGCAACCTTTTTTCCAAAACTGAAGAGAAATTAGAAATTATGGTTCCTCGTCTAGTGTATGGGTTGAAGAGTAGGGTATCCAAATAGTTATAGGTAGTATTGGCAAGAGTTTGGATTATGTGTTGAGGTGTTGGCAATACCTTCCAACTCACCATGGTGGAGTGCATGACATATTTATGTGGTACTATGTAGTCAATGTAGGTATGCATTGTGTAGATGTGACCATGGGTATTGGCACATCGATGGTTATTTTATCTGTAATTATTTGTTTAATTATGAAAATCCTATGGTGTTGAAAATCCATAATGAATGATAACTGCATTATATTAATATGAATACTAACTGAAGGTGATTGAATTGCCAGTTTGCTACAATTCTGAGATCACTTTCTCAGCTATTGAAAATGTCATAAGAAAGAAAATATGGGATGACAATGTAGTATTCTAGATACAAAATAGTATGCATAATAGAAATATTTTATCTAGAAATGGCGGAACAATAATGATATTTTATCTAGAAATGGAAGAACAACAATGATATAACCAGACAAATACCAGAATAACACCAGAAAGATCACCTTGATTAATGATAGAAATGTTCACTTACCTCTTCGAGGGGGCAACCTCCAGAAGAGAAGAGATCTATTACAATAATATCCAAGACAAGATTTTTCATACCCTCTACTCCTATTTATACTATATCTATATATCCAAAAGAATAATCTAGAGGAAGCTCCTTCCAGAAGCATAATCTTTTATTAGGTCTTCTTACATTTGACTTATTATTCCTTATTGCTAGGCCTTATTAATATTGGCCTTTATTACATGGAATTATATTATTCTATCTACGTGAGGGTTTATGGATGTTAGTTCCATAAAATGACCTCCCCCTTGAAGAACAACTTTGTCTTTAAGGATTCAGATGAGAAAATTGTTGTAGAATGGTGGTCGACTCCTAGGTGGCATGTTCTGGAGGTGTATCTTTCCATTGGACTAACAATTCCTTGATGGTGCATTGACAGAGACTATGCTCTCACTGGTCCAAGACTGCTTGTGGTTGCAATTATATGGAACCTTATTCATCCAACTCAGGGAGACTAGTTTGAGTTTGGCACTTAGTTCCAATAACCTTCTTTAAGCAGGAAACATGAAAAATAGGATGGAGCTTTGACTGACTGGGTAGAGCTAACTGATAGACCATCGATCCCACATGCTTGAGCAATGTGTAAGGAATAGAAAATTTGGGTGCAAGTTTCTGACAGTGTCTAGCTTTGAGTGAAGTCTCTGATAAGGTTGTAGTCGAAGAAACCCCTCATGCCCTTCAACAAAATGGCATTCGAAACGAACTTGAAATTCTTGTTTCTTCATGCAATTCTGAGCCAGGACCAAATTTTCTTTGAGCGCATGAAGAATAGCCTCACAGACTATAATATTTTTGTCAACCTCCTAAACCTTCGAGACCCCGGGCATATAGGAGAGAACTGATGGGGGATTTTGGCCATAGACTGCTTCAAAAGGAGTCACGTGAGTAGTTTTATGGTAAGATGTGTTGTACCACAATTCAACTAGGGGTAACCATTGAGCCCACCAATATTTCCTCTCATATGAATTACCTCAAATATGTTTCCAAACATGTGTTGACAACTTCAGTCTAGCCATCCATTTGGGGGTGATAGGCAGTTCTGAGATGCAATTGGGTGCCCTGTAGCTTGAACAATTCTTGCCAAAAATTGTTGGTGAAAGTGGGGTCTCTGTCAGAGACAATAAAACTAGGCATGCCATGAAGCTTGAAGATATTATTCATGAAAATGTGAGCCATTGTGGAAGTTGTGAATGAGTATTGAAGAGAACCAAAATGAGAATATTTGGAGAGATGATCTACGACCACCATGATGAGTGATGTATTTCCCGATTTATGTTAGCCCATAATGAAATCCATAGAAATATCTCACCAAATAACAGGGGGGCTCAGAAGAGGTTGGAGTGTTCCCGGAGCTTTGAAAGTTTCTCCCTTGTTCCATTGACAGACCCCGCATTCAACCACAAAGGTGCGGACATCTTGTTTTATAACCTCCCAGAAAAAAAGAATGTTTGACTAGTTCATAGGTTTCGGTAAACCATGAATGCACGAATGTGGGTGAGACATGAAGTTCAGAAAGCACTGTGGATTTAAGTTGGGATTTCTTTCATAAATAAAAATAGCCTTTGTAGTGAAGCTCTTCATTGTGCCAAGAGTACCTTAGAGAAACTGAAGAATTGTGTTGTAATTGGTGGAGCAGGCTATAAATTTTGGGGTCTTACAACCATTCCTGATGAACAACATGGAGCCAATATGGTACAATTAAGGAGAGGGAGAAAAGGGACCCATATTCCTCATATTTCCTGGAAAGAGCATCGACCACTACATTTTCCTTTCCCTTCTTGTAAATCATCTCATAATCATATCCAAATATCTTGGTCACCCATTTTTGTTGCACTGGGGATGAAATTCGATGTTCTAGGAAATACTTGAGACTCTGATGACCAGCTTTGATTTGGAATTGTTGACCCAATAAACAAGGATGCCAGAGATCAACAACCTGCATAATAGCTAACATTTCCTTTTCATAAATGGATTGGCCCAAATGTCGCTCTAAAATTTGTTTTCTAGTGAAGGCCAAAGGCCTGCCATCTTGCATGCGGATAGCTCCAATTCCTTTCCTGGAAGCATCACATTCCAATATGAATGTATTTGTGAAGTTCGAAAGGGATACGACAGGGGTAGAGGACATAGCATATTTTAAGGCTTGGAAGGAATGATCTACAACTGAAGTCCAAGTGAAAGAATCATTTTTAAGGAGAGAAGTGAGAGGAGTTGGAATATTTCCGTAATTCCAAAAAAAAATCCTATAATAGCCTGTTAAACCTAGAAAACCATGCAAGGTCTTAATATTTTTAGGGCAAGGCCAATATTTCATAGATTCAATTTTCTTAGGATCTACTCAGACAACATCCTTGCCGACAATCTGACCCAGGTACTCCACTTCTGAGGCACCAAAGGAACATTTAGAATGTTTGAGGAAACATTGATGCTTAGAGAATAGATGGAGAACTTGATTCACATGGGAGAGATGGGATGGCCAAGTTTTACTATAGATGAGAATATCATCAAATAAAACTAAGACAAAATGATGGAGAAAAGGACAGAAGACATAATTCATAAGACTTTGGAAAGTGGAAGGAGCATTACACAATCTAAAGGGCATTACCAAGAATTCATAATGACCCTCATAAATGCGAAATGCAGTCCTGGGAATGTCTTCTTCTTTCATACGGATCTGGTGGTAGACAGAACATAGATCTAATTTGGTGAAGTACTGAACACCACTCAATTCATCCAAGAGGTATGTTGACGATAAAAATCGCAACGAGGATTTCGCCCACAAAGTATTTCTAAAGCCTATTATTTAAACTAAGATAATAATATATAATACTAGTAGGTGGGACCCCCTTGTAGATTGGAGGATCATAAAAGGTTCTTATTTCATATTTATGCCACTGTTCGACACTGCTTACACAGTTCTACATGATTGATGACAAAATATTGGTTTTATTGCGACATAATGGCAAATGGATTATACATTTTATGTGTTGATTTCATTATTCTAAGCTCTAAATTCCATGTCATGATGACTTATGTTGACTGTTATTACATTTTCTATTGGCGCCTTGGTTCATTACCGGTTACACCTACACAAGACACATGTTAGTAACAACAAGAAATAAGAGCAATGGAAAAGGGACTTATATAAAAAAAAATCCAAGAAAGGGAGCTATACTATACTATGCTATGCTATACTATGTGCAAATGAAATTAAAAGGATTATAGTTAGTCCTAACTAGCAATGTTAGTGGCTATACGATTTTTATTGAGTTATATGAAGGTGCATGTGATATATGTTATAGTATGTTTTGGATTAATGGTTAGTATGGATAGGGTTGCACATTTGGAAAGCAATGTATGCAAGTTTTGATGCATGGATTAATGGAATGGATTAATGTTTGGTTGGTTGTTGTGTACTACGTAATTGAATGAAGGGAGGATGGAAGCAACGTTGATCCAGGGGATCAAATTTTGCTCAAAATTCAAAGTTCTCAGAATCACTTCAAAACAAACAAGGACATAGGCCTCATCGCCACGAACCCAATGCACTTTGAACAGGTTCAAATGGACATCGGATGAGAGAGATATCACGTTCTGTTCGATTTGCCAAACAGGCAAAAAAAATGCTGACTGTATAGTCTGTACAGTCTGTACAATTGTTGACATGGCAGAGGCTAATGTGGCAGATGCTGAGTTGGTATCAGAGCATAGGTTTTTGAAGGCTTGATTATTTTCAAGTGTTTGTTTTCTGATGCTCAAAAGGTTGAATCTCACAAGAGGAGAAGGTCAACTTGTAGAGCCAAGTTCTCAACTTTCAAGAAGAAGGACTATACAATCATCTCAAGCTTCAAAGAGACATTCACCAAGTATGGCTCATGAAGAGAGTCATGACAATCTTCCTTCTGAAGATGAAGCTTTCCGAAAGGCTTTCATGGATATGACAGAAATGGTGAAAATCTTGTTTGAAGAAAGGAATGCAAAATTGCAAGGTGAAAGCTCCAACCCTTCAAAGGACAAGGGAGACAGTGGTGATAAAAATCCAAAAGGAAATGGAGGGAATGGTGATACTCCACCTCCTTCACCTCCATCTTCACTTCTTCTACCATTTCACAACCACCTCCAAATTCTCCAAAGGGACAGGGTAAAATTCCTCCACAAATTCCTTTGTTAAAGCTTGATATTAAATTTGAATTGCCAATGTACAATGGAGAGGTAAATGCTGAGAAATTAGATAATTGGATTCGTCATATTGAAGTGTATTGTAGGATACAAAGGATTCAAGATGATGAAACTAAAATTCAGCTTGCTTCTTTAAAATTGGATAGTGCAGCACTCATTTGGTGGGAAGCCAAAACTCAAGAGGACATGAAGAAATATGGTAAAATTTTATCCTCCTGGAATGATTTCATTGTTGCAATTAAAAAGAAATTTTATCCATTAGCATACATGCAGAAATCTATTATGGATTGGAAAAATTTTAGACAAGCTAAAGGGGAAAATGTGCAAAGCTTTACTCAAGAATTTAGGAGAAGAGCTTTGGTTTTGGGAGTAGATTTTTCTTCTCAAGAAAATTTACTCAAATACATTAGAGCTTTACATAGTTACTTGAGACATACAATACTCATGTTTAACCCTTCAAATCTAGATGAAGTTTGTGTCCAAGAAGCGCATTTGGAAGCAAGAGGGAGGAATGAAACTCATGAGCGCAGCAAGAAGCCTTTCAGTCATGGAGACAAGGGAAAGAGGAAGTTCAAGGGAAATGGAAAAAAGATTGCTTCTGCTAAGAAAGAGGGAGAAAAATTTACATGCAAACACTGTTCAAAGGATGGCCATGATGAAGACCATTATTGGAAACTTCATCCTGAAAAAAGACCCAAAAAAGTTCGGCAACAAAGGGAAGCCAAAGACTGTTGCAACCATACAACAAGATTTAGGTTCTGATTCGAGTGATGAAACAAAAATTACAGCCATGGGTTATCAAGGTAAGGGTTCTTTTGCAAGTACTAGTTATTCAAGTAGTAGTAGCCTCAATGAAACTCAACAAGAAAAAGAAAGAATAGAGTTTTTTCACATAAGGGTTGTTTCAAAGCATACCAAGATAGATACTCTTTTTGATACTAGATCTCAAGCAAACCTCATATCTAAAGACACTGTCAAGAAATTAAATTTGGAAATTATTCCACATCCTAAGCCATACCCTCTAGGTTGGATATGTTACAATGCTAAATTGCAGGTGACAAGAAGGTGTAAACTTAGATTTGCCATCACTGCAAATTTTATAGATGAGGTAGAGATTGATGTTATTCCTTTGGATATCTATGGTATCGTGTTAGGAAGCCCATACTTATATGATAGGAGAGCCATATTTCATCGTCATGAGAATAAGTATCATTTGTTTAAAAATGGAGTTGAGTACATTGTTAGAGCACATACAAAGAAGATGAAATTGTCACTTGTAAATGCGGGACAAATGAAGAGATTAGTCAATGCTAGTAAGAATTTTGTCCTCTTGATGATTAAACCCAAATACAATGTTGAAAAAGAATTTTTCCAAGGTTGTGATGCAAAGTTGAAATCTGATTTATATGAGGTTGTTAACCAATATGATGAGATGTTTCAGGAACCAAAGGGATTGCCTCCAAGAAGGGGTATCCAACATGAAATACAATTTCAACAAGATTGTCCTCTTCCAAACATTGGTATGTACAGGATGTCAGTCATGGAGAATGCTGAAATTAAAAAACAAATCCAAGAGTTGCTTGACAAAGGGGTCATCATGCCAAGCACATCTCCATGTGGATCTTTTTGGGTATGTGTTATATTCTTTGCATGTGTGTGTGTGTGGGTGCGTCAGATATGAAACTGTGTCTGATGATCCCTTCACCTAGAGCTCTGTCATGTGCGTCGGGCACTTTCCTATGGGGGTCCCAGGGGGGGCAGGTATGCCTCCCCTAGTTACATGCAGTGTTCGGGGCAACGGCCCGAAATTATTTTTTTTGGGCGGTTTTTGCTATTTTTAGCAGATTTGTAAATTAATCCCGGATTAAGGGATTAGGGTTTTGGTATCTACGGAATACCTAAAAACATTGTATATATTGTATGGCGAATGGTGAAATTCGATATAATGAAAATAA
>ML802467.1:311046-366271 GCA_009831015.1 Picea engelmannii
TTAATCCCGGATTAAGGGATTAGGGTTTTGGTATCTACGGAATACCTAAAAACATTGTATATATTGTATGGCGAATGGTGAAATTCGATATAATGAAAATAAGAAAGGTTTTTCCGGTTGAGGGTATCCGGTATAAAATCTCTGTGTACTATGTGTATGAGCGATTGATTAATTTTTGTATTGCTTAAGAATCTATATGCATTGCTTTACTTCGCAAGTTTAAAACTTACAAATCTCCAATTGTTTTAGTGCCAAAAAAAGATGGTACATGGCGCATGTGTGTAGATTCCAGGGCCGTGAACAAGATTACAATAAAGAATCGTTATCCTCTTCCTAGAATTGATGATTTTCTTGATCAATTGAAAGATCCTAAGTATTTTACTAAGTTGGATTTGAGAAGTGGATATCATCAGATTAGGATTTCCGAAGGGGACACATGGAAGACAACTTTCAAAACAAAGCAAGGTTTGTTTGAGTGGATGGTAATGCCATTTAGACTTTGCAATGCTCATGCTACTTTCATGAGAGTTATGAATGATGTCTTAAGGCCTTTTCTTGATGATTCTGTTATTGTCTACTTGGATGACATTTTGATTTTTAGTAAATCTCATGAATAGCATGTTATGCATGTAAAGCAAGTTTTAGATGTCTTGAGAAAAGAAAAGTTGTTTTTGAATATGTCTAAATGTGAGTTTGGAAAGACCTCACTTGTTTACTTGGGGCATATTGTTGGTGGAGGAGAATTGAAAATTGATCCCTCCAAGGTCAAAGTCATATTGGAGTGGTTCAAGCCCAACAATGTGATAGAGGTAAGAAGTTTTTTGGGAGTAGCCCAATATTGGAGAAAGTTTATTGCTAACTTTTCTTCAATTGCATCTCCATTACATGCAGTGACAAGCATTAAGCAAGTTTTCCAATGGGGAGGAAAGCAACAAAAGGATTTTTATACTTTGAAGGAGAAAATTAGTTCAGCCCCAGTTCTTGCACTTCCAAATTTGAGACAACCTTTTGAAATCCAAACTGATGCAAACAATTATGCAATGGGAGCAGTCTTGTTACAACATGGTAAGCCCATTTGTTTTCACTCTAAAACTTTTAATGGTGTTGTGATTAACTATCCTACTTATGATAAGGAGTTGTATGCATTGGTGCAAAGTGTGAAAAAATGGAAACATTATTTGTTGGGAAAAGAAGTTATCATTCACACAGGTCATCAACCACTGCAATACAAACAATCACAAACAAAGCTACAACAAGCAAGACACTTCAGATGGATGGGTTTTCTACAACAATTCCACTTGGTCATAAGGTATAAGAAGGGCATCTATAACAAAGTTGTTGATATGCTTTCTAGGCCTATTATTAGTGCTTCAGTTATTCTTAAGCATAATCTTATCATGCATGAAAGCTATGTTGAACAGTATGCTTTAGATGTTGATTTTAAAGAAGTATATGCAACTTTGTGTCATTCTAACCATGTTGAGGAACTGGATTACCATGTGCATGATAATTTTTTGTATCATCTTGGAAAGTTATGTATTCCACAAGGTGAAAGAATCAACATTATAAGAGAAGCTCATTCTTCTCTTATTGCTGGTCACTTTGGTGTAGGCAAGACGGTGGCTAATTTGAAAAGGTATTGCTATTGGCTTAAAATGAATGAAAGTGTTTCAAGATATGTAAGAGGATGTTCGTTATGTTCTACAAGCAATCCTAGCAATAGAAACTTGGGTTTGTATACTCCACATCCAGTTCCTTCTCATCCTTGGGAAAGTGTTTCCATGGATTTTGTAGGAGGTTTACCTATGTCTAAAAAAAATCATGATTATCTTTATGTTGTGGTTGACCGTTTCAGCAAAATGTGTATTTTGATGCCTTGTAAGAAGCAGGTTATAGCTGAGCAAACGGCACAAATGTTCTTTCAGCCTATTTGGGTACATTTTGGGTTGCCTAAATCCATTATTTCTGATCGAGATTCTCGATTTATTGGGAACTTTTGGTCAAGTTTATGGGCACTCATGGACACCAAACTGAAAAAGAGCATAGCTTTCCATCTGTAAATCAGTGGTCAAACATAAGTGGTTAATAGAATAGTGGTGCATCTTCTTCATGGTTATTGCAACAAGCATCTAAAACTTTGGGATGAGCATTTACACTATATTCAACATGTTTACAACCAGTCTAAGCACTCTTCAACTCAAACATCGCCATTTGAAGCATGTTTTGGCTATTTGCCCAAATCTCCTTTAGATTTTATCTTTGGGAAAGATATTGCTATTTATGGTCAATATGACATTTGTTATAACCCTATAATTTATAGGATCAACTGGTGACTGAAATGTTATCACTTTAGTGTTTTGTTTGTCAAATGATTTTCCATTCTGCAAATAATTTGAGAAAAAGAAAAGGAAAAAGAAAAGAAAGAAAAGAAAAGAAAAAAAAGAGAAAGAAGAAAGAAAAAGAATGAAAGAGGGCATAAAAGAAATTGGATAGAGCCCCATGCAATAACAGTGACTTGGTTCATACAGTTTAAACATGGCCAAGTCCTTTTAAATTGAAGTTGATAGGAGTAGTGAATAGGCTTGGCTAAACTGTTTAATATTAGCCAAGCAAATTAGGTTAGCTAGTGAATAAATTTGACCAAACTGGCTAATCTTGGTCAAATAACCCCAGGATAGAGTATTTTCTTAGTCCAATAGTTTAATCTGGGCTAAATGTCATAGGTAATTAGGTTAGAACATAGGGTAGTTTTCTTTATCTTAATAAAACAGGCATGATGATCGATGTTGAACCATATCTTTGATGTTTTAAAGGTTTGATATCTTACCCCCATGGTGACAAAAATAGAGAAAGCTTGCGTGAATCCACATAATGCACTTATCCTAAGTTTCAAAGAAAATATGAATTTGTGCTCATAGAGTAAAGACAACACATAGATGAATGGCTGAAGTGTTGGCGCCCAGATCTACGGTTGACAAGTTTTTCTGGACCCCCCCGACCGTTCTACCTTTAATGGTAGGGGGGGGGGGGGGTCCGGAATCATGTATAAAGAAGGTGCGCATCTGAACGATTGAGGCGTGGGCACATAGATCCATGGTTGAGATTGAATTCTGGATCCCCCTGACCGTTCTTCTTTTAATGGTGGGGGGGTCTGGAATGTTGGTTAAACATCGCACTCAGATATACTGTCCAACGGCAGGCACACCAATGGATGGCTGATGGTATTTTTCGGACCCCCCCCGACTGGTCTTCTTTCAACGATTTGGGGGGGGGGTCTGAAACGGAGTGATTTTTTGGCAGGCCCTCTTCTCTACATGGCAGGAATCCATTGCTCCATACTCCTGCCACGTACCACTTACCACTTTCTGACATACCCCCATCACCCCATGACATCATTTTCCACCTTTTTCCCTAAAGGGTCAGGTCTCATAACTTTGTCAGTCCATTCCCCTATCAATCCATTACAAGTCACTTCCCCAATCAACACCCGCCACGTCACCCGGTCGTATTCGTCATTCATTGTTACTTGCCATCTCATGCTCTAAAGGACTCGTTGGCCATTTATTACTGGCTAACTTATCCGTTAGCTTGTTGATCTGTCCCTCGCACCCAATGGGTATCCGTTTACTCAAAACTACTCTTTTTGTTCATTCTCCCATTGCTTACTTTGTCCTCGCACCAGAGATATTATCCCTGTCTCACCTCCGTTTCAGTCAGCCATCCAAAACCACAGTCATCCCCACTAACGTTTTGTTTGACTTGCAGGTATTTTCACAGTGATGGCGCCAAAATCAAAGAAAGAAAAAGACGAGGAAAATCCTTTCCTCTCGCCTCCTATCGACCTTGACAGGATCCATTTGGCTGACAAAGATCATTTAATTGCAGACACCAGGTGTGAATTCGATTTTGCAAATTTGCAGTCATGGCTCAAAGAGATTTTCTTAGATCAGAGCGATGAAATTGGGCTCTGGGAGTCCAACCTTCCTCTGTATATTTTCCCCCAGGTTAACCATTTCCCTGAATTCACTGTTAAATGTTA
Source organism: Picea engelmannii (assembly GCA_009831015.1). Taxonomy (NCBI): domain Eukaryota; kingdom Viridiplantae; phylum Streptophyta; class Pinopsida; order Pinales; family Pinaceae; genus Picea; species Picea engelmannii. The sequence goes on from ML802467.1 coordinate 315,086, forward strand.
GGCTCATTACCTCCTCGACCAGAGAGCCATAGTTTCTTCATCAGGATAAACTCTATTCTTCATTACACCAGAAGCCATTGATCAGATGATGCAGATACCCAGAGTTGAATCCGCGTCCCCTTTCAATCTCGAAGTCATCACAGAGTTGTACCAGAAACTATCTTTCCCTCAGAGAGCCTAGATTTTCAAGCTTTTCCTCCCTCAGGTTGCTCAGCTCCCCAAGACAAATCCCCCGTACCCTTCCTCCCTATTCTCATAAAGGGAAACCAAATCATTTCATCGCTCTGTGCTCTACTAGGTTATTTTTTCGACCAATGGGTGGATGAACCCATATTGGGTTTTCTATACATTTTATCCACAGAAGAAAGACCCACCACGCAGTGCGACTACAACACTTTCCTGGCGGACAATATTCATGAGCAGTTCTTAAATTTCACCTCATAAGGCATGTTCTGGCATTCCTCAATACTGGCCTACATGTTCACTTTCTTTCAAATACAGGTTCTCCTTTTCGATGCAGAAAATGGACAAGGAAGGGAGGCCGCAAGTGGTAACATCTTGGACTTCACTACTCTGACAAAATTCAACAAAGTTCAGTTTCAAATAGTTTATTGAGTAGTTCTACCATCCTATGGTGAGCATGCTCAGTGGTAGACCTGAACCAAGAATAAATGAAGAGATTCAGAGGATTTTACACCTCTCAGACCTTGCAAAGTCTGGAGACTAGTATCTTTACCAAAACCACACTGAGATCAGAGTATATGGATGCGAGTTGGCTCCATACAAATTGCCCAAGTATCTACCCGTGAGCATATTTTACCTGGAGTATATAAAGCAAATGATTAACTCAGATGACATACATTTTGTGTCTCTGAAAAAGAAACAACAACTTAGAATTAAAGGGAAAATAGGGTCTTTCATCTGCAATAGTCGAGGCACCAGGAGGAAGCAGACAAACTGTTGAAAGAAATGAATTTTTATGTTAGTTTCACATGGCACTATGATCTGTGCGGGATAATTTCTTAGATGAGGATTAAAAATAAAAATGTCCCATATGTTCATACACCCAAGCCTGAGATAGAGAAGTTCGCAAATCAAACCGAATGGGATCCGAACACTCTAGTTGAGATAGAACAACAGGACCCTTCGGTTATCATCTCATAGACTACTACACTAGAGGTTCCCAAGGAGAAAAGACCCAAGAAGGATACTTCACCTTCAGTCTCCGAGTCTTGGCTGAAAATTTCCAATTACACACAAAAGGCCAAAAACCAGTCTTACACCTGACACGGCTGGTGAAAATGGAATCCAATCCACTGCAACTATGAAGGATGATCGGTCACTTCTTAGCATAAGCAGCAAGCAGATCACGTCTATAGTTTTGTCCAAGAAGTCCACGGATACTCCACCAGTCGACCAGCCGAGCAAAGTAGGACCAAAGTTGAGTGTTTTTGAGAAGTATGACATGATAAAAAAGAGAAATTAGATGCCCACCAACAATACTTATGCTCAGTTTTGGAAACAGACATCAACGACACAACACAGATTGTTATCTGCATTCAATACAGAGAAGGGTAGAATGCACATGGCGTTTCTGCAGGCACAGGTGCCAGACCCGAAAGTAATCACTGATTACAAAAGGGAAACATTCGAGTTTCATACTAAGGATGTGCATCCTGCTGATCAAATGGACCTGCACAGGCAAACCGGAGAAATGGTTTTCTCCACGTTAGCAAATGCTTCTACTGCGGTCGCTAAATTACAGGTATCTCTCAGCAATGTCCAGATACAGCTGAAATTGGAAAAGATATCATCCTTTGCAAAGGATAACAGGATTAAGACATTGGAAGAATTGATCCTCAAGATCGGGTATGACCCCTCGAATGTGAAAGCAATCGAGGAGGTGCTTAAAAAGAAAAATGCCAATATAGCATCTCCGAGGAAATAGTTGAAATTGCCACCAACAGAAGATTCACAGGAAAAGGAGATAGCCGAGATAGAAGGTGAAAAGGATGAGATGCTCAAGTTGATCATGGAGCAGAATGCACAGTTGAAAGAGATGGAAGCAGAATTGGAAAGGTTAGTAAAAGAGAAGGAACAATCAAACCCTATGGAATTCATTCCACTGAGCACAGTTCCACTCACAGGAGTAAGCATAGCATCTACAGCAGAAATTCCCTCAGCAACTCCATTGACAGCTCTGGAGAAGACAGTTGAGCTAGCAAAATCCATGGAAGAGATGAATTTGCAAGAGACGGAGATTAGCAGACTTAAAAAGGAGGTTGAGAACCTTCAGGAACTCAAGTCTTCTTATCAAACTAGCTACTCCAAGGAGAAACAAACATCAGACAAGATCAAACAGGAATTGTAACAGCTTCAGAAGCAAACAGTGGCAGGCAAAACACTTGTTGAGGTCAAGGAAAGTGTCTGGATGGATATCACCAAGTCTGTAAATGAAATTTGGCCTATGGTACAAATCATGTTCGAGCAAAAAGAACTAGTGCAAAGAAGCAAGGAGGCCATTGAGAAAATAAGAGCATAACTAGGAGAGATTCCCACAGAAGCCACTGAGATCATTAAATTCTTGAATTCAAAAACCAAAGAAGAGTTAGAGGATTTGAAAATTGAAGATAGGACAGAAACTATCCTCAAGGTCAAGAGGGTCCTGACCAAAAGAGGACTGATGCTATAGCTGGAGGAAAAAGTCCAGACTATGGACATAGGAGTACAAAGATTTTTCAGTAAAATTGAAGCTCTACAGAACAAAGGCCTCCCTGGCTTAAGGGTCATAAATGACAAGTTGATAACACTGTCTGATTATAAAAATAAATTAGCCACTGTGGCTAAAGATAGTTCGAAATTCTCAGGAATACAGAGTAGTATCACAAGCAAGGCATTCTGAGAAGCTTTATAGTCAGACATCAGCATACAACACGAGATCTGGTACATTTTCATCATCAAGCCAACTTTTTCCAAGTATACAGAGATGGATGAAGTATACCGAAGACTACTCAAAGTCGTCGTTCCTAGTCACCTTCGATAGGAAGAGCTTTGCAATCTGATCGAGTAGGCGATGAGGTGTCCAAGCCTAGTCAACTATCCAGTCAGACGAGGTCATGCAGAGGCCTCACCAACAGTTTACCCCAGAAATCAGCATGAAGTTTCAACACATCATCAAATAGTTCCTGAATTTTTGTATTTTGTTGAGTTAGTTAGCTAAATTTAGAAATGCCACGTCCTGATCTTTAATGACAGGATCGTATGTAATGTTTTATTATAAATACTTCAAACTTTGAAGTACCAAGGGTTGATATTTACGCCCTACAAGCTAGAAAGACTGTAATTTTTATCAAGAGATCTTCCAGTAATACAAAGGGACATTTCACAGGATTCTTGTGTGTTATTCATTCGTGATGTTTTCTTTTCTATGTTAAATGTTTTTCTCCCTCAGTTATCATATTGTTTTCTAATCTAATCTTTTAAAGTAGCGCATGTTGCAGGATTTATCTTTGTATACCCTGTTTCCGGCTTTGAAAGATTTTAATGTTTATCTTTTTGATAGTATAGTGAAGAAATTCTTAAATGCTTCTTTACTTTAATTGATATTCTCATATTTTCTGATATTCATCACTTTATTGCTAAAGAATCCAACGAATGCATTATATTTCCCTGTGAAAAGAGTCTTTTTGTTTCTGTTTAAATCTCTATCTTTATAATAAAGACCCCATAGCCCAGTGGAGGCGTAAAACCCTTTTCAGCCAACTTAACAAAAACAACAACAAACCTGTTCAATCTTATTTTGTTTAGCTAGCCTAATATCTCAAAGTTAAAACATAGCTAAATCATACATAGAGATCCCTCTATGAAGCTGGTAGGGCTAGAGTCCAGTTTTGAAGTGGTTGGATAAAGTTACCTCTTGTAAATTTCTTCTACTCTGACAACCTCTGGGAATTTATAGAGCGTTAACAACATTGATAGGGCAGAAAAGTTCATTGAACAAATTCAATTGATACATCAAATGGTACAAGAACAGTTGGAAAAGAGTCAAGCCAAGTACAAAACAAGACATGACAAGCATCGTGTTGATCATAGTTTCCAAGTTGGAGATGAATTTTGGGTTTACATTAACAAACAGAGGCTTAAAGGAGAAGGTTAAAAATTGAAACCAATTAGATATGGACCTTTCAAGGTTCTTGAAAAGATTGGTAACAATGCCTTCCATTTGGATTTTCCTCCTTATATGCAAATGTATGTTGTTGTCAATGTTGAGAATTTGAAGTTGTATGAGCCTCCTTTGATTGATCATCAAGGAGAGAATGTTCAGATTCCTTCTATAGATGATTGCTCGCCAGAATGTCTTACAGAACTGCACAAAGACACAATCCTTGATAGGAGGATGAGAACTTCAAAACGAGGAAATGTGGAATACCTTCGAGTTGGTCTTAAGGATACAAATACAAGCAAAGCCAAGTGGATTGAGGTTGGAAAGGTGAGGGAAATGTACCCTCATCTTCAGATAGACTGAAAGTAGTCTTTTGGAGGTCCAAAAGCTTCCCAATGGGGAGGAGTGATCCAGGGGATCAAATTTTGCTCAAAATTCAAAGTGCTCAAAATCACTTCAAAACAAAGAGGGACATAGGCCTTGTCTTCATGAACCCAACGCACTTTGAATGGGTTCAAACAGACATTGGATGAGAGAGATATCATGTTCTGTTCAATTTGCCAAACAGTCCGTACAGTCCGTACAATTGTTGACGTGGTAGGGGCTGACGTGGCAGATGTTGAGTTGGTAGATAGTTGGCAGATGTGGATGAATTATATTTCAACACATGGCATTTATTGGCCAATAGCATAATGCCACATGGCCTAGACATGGGCTGCCACGTGGCACCCTGGGGTTGGTATGAGAAAAAATATTGGAGTCCACGGGGGTCGAACCCTAGACCTCCACGCATGTGGTAGAGTCTTGGAAAAGGTCACCCAACTAGCACACCATCATTTGTTCCTTGATATGTTTATGGTTGCATAAATATTTAACATGATATAGGTTGCACTTTGGGGCGCGTCCGGGCTGGGGCACGGTCGCACAAACACTAACATATGACCATACACGAAGCGGGATCCACGACCTTGAAACGGGCACGGTTTTGGTTTTCAAACATATTCTTTTTCAAACAGCCAACATCCACGCACCCTCCACTTGTCACACCCACAATGAAACTTGCAAATGGTGCCTAACTATGCGCTGGGACGTGGCCATATGACCCCCCATGCGCCCAAGACCTTCATCTTTGGGGGCCCAAAATCCGCTAACAGTGCGAAATTTTGGCACCAATCACGGGAATGTGCGTGGGAGTTGGGTTTAGGAAAGGGAAACGCCCATAAGCCAGGTTAGACACACAGAGGTGTGATTTGGCAAACTAGAGACAGCAAGCTTGAAGGGGAAACTTCCAAGAAGCCTATCTTCTTCATTTTTTGGCCAAACCAGGTGCCGAAAAATCCCAACTAGGGGTTTTTGGACGTTCTGGAGCCATTGGAGCCATCTATTTGGAATTTTGAGCATTGTAAAGAACTGATTCTATCACTTTGAGAAAATAATATAAAAGATCCATTGGAAGCTAGACCAGGAGATGTAGCCCAAGAGAGGGGTGAGATCCTTTATAATTTGTTGTGTTATGTGTTTACTGTTCACTGTCATTTGTTGGTTATTATCTGCATCTTGAATGTGAATGTTTCTCTAAATTATGTGTTTGCAAATTGATCCTTTTTCCTAAGCACTCTTAGTTAAAAACTTGAAAATATTTTCAAGATACAAGCCTTTTTCATTTTCAGATCAGACGTGCAGTAAATGCACGTCACTCCATACTTCTCCCACTTGTTGTCACCCTAGCTTGGTTATTGTTCATTTGATTTTCATTGTGGTTAAGCTCTAATGTTCAGGCATGGAAGGAACTTCTCGACCAAGCTCACATTTTTAAGTCCATTTTATTACAGGTATGCTTTTTTTGCCCATCCATGAGTTCACTCTATTTATGAAACAAATGTTGGCTCGGTGATTTATTGGTCTATGTTTTTATTGAGGCTGGAAATTGTGTAAACTCGTGGTGTTTCTTTGGAATGGTTGTTTGTGTTATTTGTTGCAAATGGAAAATTTGAATATTGAAGTCATGATTTCATTTAATGTTCTGTGTGGTGGAAGTCGTGATGGCTCTCTGCTGTCTCCATGGGTTTTTGTTGGAGGGTTTCTTTCTGTCTGGACTTGTTGGCCATCTCCTCACAATATTTGTAACCAAACCCGGTCATATTTGGTGTTATGGGGTTGATGCGTATTATTCGAAACACCTTTGGGTCACTGCATATCATTTTCCACCTGGTCGTGGGCTCGTTTTATGTTATTGGTATCTGCACAGTTGGTTATGGTGGCTATTATGCCAAGAGCCTTGCTTTAGGGTTGATTGTTATTACCTGGAATCTACATTTCTATTAGCATTATTCAACATTTGGGGAAAACCATGAGGGTTATGCCTCTACATGTTCTTGATGTTGGTTACTGGCCAGTAAGGAACCTCTGCTCCTCAACCTCATGGTCTACCCTACCTGGTGTTGAACTGTCACCCTGTCTTGCAAGCTAAAGGTTATAAATCTTATGGTTCCACCACGCTTCTCTCGAAGGCTCTCACCTATTGTTGGAATGGTTGGCCTCCGGTCTCCCTGTGTTGGTTCCACTGAGCGAACCCTTTGTTATTTTGTCATTAGTTATAGAGCCCAATTTTGATAAACTAGACCAGTTACACCCTGTCAAGTATCTTGTTGACTGTCGTGAGTTGGTTGAATAACGTTGATAGTGGTTTTGATTATTGGCTCATCTCTATTGATTGAGTTGATTACACAGTTGTAATCGAAAATGGTTATTGATATATATTCGCTGCATTATTTTATTATGACAGTTGAATCGATAGCTCAACATGGTTTAATTGGTTGATTGGGAGTAATTAGATATGTACAGTCACATAAATGCTTCTTTGTGTTATGCGTTGGCCTGTATGTTTCCTACAACGTGGTATATATTGAAGTGATGGTTGTTGTTACTGTGTGTTTAAATTGCCCAATCGAGATTATTTCAATTTGAAGTGTTGATAATTGTGGCTTGGTTGTCCATTGTGTATGATTTATAGATATCGTGCATCGTATCGTTTTATTGCACCATCAGAGATGGGCACGGGGTTTTTAGTAGTATGGTTTCATTACAATTTAATTGTTAAATTGGTTAAAGGAATGGAATCGGGCATGTTTTAAAAGAGCTTGTATCTGTGTTTGATTTGAGGAATTAAATTATGGGCAGTGGTGATGTTTTTATGATGAACAGAGTTGAAACAAATGACTTTGTATTCCTTTAATTTTGTTTTAAATATGAAAAGGAAGTAAATGAAAAAGAAAGAAAAGTATTTTAACAAGATGGGTGAAGTTATGAGGATTATGAGTATGAATATTCTGTGTTAATTGAAAGATTTTAAGAAAATTGAAAGTGGACAGTGAACAAGTTTTAACACATAGTATTTCTTAATTGGCCATAGTAATTGTTTAATTGATGTTGGAATAGTTGTATTGAATATAGAATTGTTTTTATGGATTACTTAATTGATTTTTCGAACAGTATCCTCTTTTTTTCCCTACCATTATTTCATTTTTCTACATTACAATCCCCTTGCCTTCCCATATTCATTATCCACTCCATGTTCCTAAACTTTAATTACACTTAAGGGAAACCCTGTATCATGACAGTTAAAGAGATCGCACAAGGATGAATTACAGTGATATATTATTTTGGTTTACGATACAGTTGATTGTTTGATGTCTGTGAGCATTACTCGTGATATTTTCCCCCTCATTTTAACACTTTTTCGCTCACTACAACCCCTCGCATATCCCAGAACCCTTGTTCACCCCCTAGTCATTGACAACTACTAAACAATTTGTATGGATTGGATTGCATGAGTCTGATATGTTGTTGAGCCAAATTTTATTTCATATTTTAAAAGAGTTGTCATGTATGCTTATTAAAGAAACTATTTTCTAATCAATTATGCATACATGAATGATCTTTTTCAGTAGAGGTAGCCATGGAAGGGGTAACCGAAGAAGAGCCAATTGGAACAAGGGCCTTAGAAGAACAACATTCTCTATACACATTGATGCAAACTCACAAGAGTTAGGCCAATTATTTCAAGCTGGGTTTTTTAACTGGATTGGACAAGGAGTGGTCCAACCTAGGCCTGAAAGGCCTCCCTTCCAAGCCCCACAGGTCCCCGGTATCCCAGTTCCTCCTCATATCGCGCTACAACCTGAAGTTCCTAAAAACGATGGATGGTAAGAGATTGTCCACTCGAAAGTCTCCCAACATCGTGGCTGGGCTAACTTGTCTTTACCTGCTCCCTCTCCTATCAATCAAATTTTTCAATCTTACCCTATCCACTCACCATCTTAGTCATCCCATGCAAGAAAAAGGTTGAAAATCAAGGCCCACCATGCCTGTGACAAAGAAAAAGCCATTGCTGACCCTTCCCCACCTTCAAATGACTCTGATAAATCTGTGTCCTCCTGCATGCATTTGAGAGATGATTTCTATCATGTGATCAGTGAGATTAGGCCTAAAGGCTCCACATAGCCTAAGGAAAATTTAGAGAGATCAAAAGGTGACAGAAGCAACAAAGGAAATATTGCCTCCCAGAGTGGAAAATATGTATTTTAAGTTTTTATTTATTTATTGTTGAGAACAGTTGACTTTTGAAATTTTGGACATCACACTATTTTTTGGATATATGGGTGATATATTTTTGGAAATAATTTCAATTATCATGAAGATAAATTGTCAAATATGGATGTGATTATGGGAGTCACAAGGAGGGATGTTTTGTTTTATTAACTAGTTGTGTTATGATTGTTAAAAGCTAAAGGGAGTCACAAGGGGTCCTACCTACTAGTTATTATTTATTTAAAAACCCTTATTATGATTTATTACTTTTCCCCCTTAACTAAAACGTTGGTTGAGTTTTAGTTAACTTAACTAAGGAAGTAATTCAACTACTTCAACCAATTCTAATTTTCTTAAAGGAAAAAGGAAAGAGAAGAACAAGAGGAGAATAGAAGGAAAAGCATACTAAGGTTTTCTCTTTGAGTTTTTGTTGAGATAATTCAATTTTCATTCATTCCTTAATTCATTAGAAGCCTAATTATTTTTTATGATAGAAAATTCCTATTGTAGACATCAAGATTCAGGGTTGAATTACATCATTCAAACACTTGTTTTTCAGAGGTGTTGATCTATCTTTGATAGTTTGTGTAGAATTGTTTGTTTATGAATTAGATTTCATGACTGACAAAGGCTATTGCGCAGAGTCAAGTGGGAAGAAATATGTGGCAAGCTGATCCAGCTTTTAAAGTTCAGTTTTTTATTTTCTGTCAGAAGTCCTTTTGTATGTTTCATCGAGGACATCTAAGTTTGACTTTGGTCCAAAACTTCCTCAGGAAATTTTGTAAAGAGAATGATTCTTTGATGAATTGGAATGAAATAAAGGATTTCTTTATGTCTCATCTTTTTTAATTATCGACTTGGTGTATTTACTTATGTCTCTGTATTTATTTTAACATCTGTTATGTTCATAAAAACATATAAATAATGATTTTTTCAGCAAGCTTTTATTTATAAAAAACCAGCCTGAGAAATTGTAAACAATACTTGTGAATTAGGATCACATTTTTTATGGCCATAAACATAGGGTGATATTCCCATCTATCTTGCTTTAGCTAAGTAAGATCTGAAAATGCTTGAGTAAGATTATTTCATATATTTTCCTCAACATTTATTTGGAGACCATACTAGGGAGATCTTCAATATCTCTCTGGTTAATTTGTATGCTTGATTAGCATCGAATACATCTATTTTTTTTATATTGATTCTTTGTCTGTTTTAATTCTTAATGACTGTATCTGTTGCAAGGTAGCCCAATATTGAGCCCGGTCTTCAAGATCAGACCAAAATTGCTTTGAATTTGTTTAACACCATTTTAGACACTGCTAATACTTGGGCTGGGCTTAATCATTCATGGGCAGAAATTGAACAAGACATTAGTGCCCAAGAATGTTGGGAAGCTAGACGTAGATAGCCTAGAAATCAACAATAACCTTGTTGTTTCTTCATCCTTGGTATTTTTTTCATGTCCTTAGACCCTCATGTTTCTAGGAGAAGAAGAGGCTTATCACCTAAAATTAATCCTATTGCTGAAATATGAAGAAGGAATGTTATGTTATCAACCCAACAAAGTGCTCTAAGGAGAACTTTGTCTGATTCATCAAGTTCACCTTTCTCTCCCTCACCTATCATCCACAAGATGGAATCTAGTGGTGGCTCTTGTGGCACTAGAAGTGCTTCCTCCTCCCATTCTTCAGCTTCGTCAGTGATTGGTAGCTTATATATCCACCATATCCCTGTCCAATCTACCACAAATCCCACCAAAGTCATCAAAAAGTATGGGCTTTTCCAATTTGAAGAAGACGCCACAACCACATCGTGTCATGTTTCCTCTCCTCTTAACCTAGCACCTTCTACTCGTCCACTTCCTAAATTCAAAGAGAATCTTCCTAGGTTTTCGAGAAATAACACTGTCACTACAAATGAACACCTAGTGGAATTTTCTAATGCCTGTCACAACACAGGAGCCAATGACAACGATACGTGCATGTGCTTATTCATCAATTCCTTGGAAGGAAAGCCTACGGTCAATTTCTTTGACCTTCCTCATAAGATTTTGTCTACTTGGGAGGAGTTAGTTTATTGGTTCAAATCTACCTATGGGAAATCTAAAAGTCCAGCTGAGCAGCTACGGGAATACAATAACATCGCTTATAAGAATGGTGAGACCATCAAGTCATTTAACTTATGTTTCACTAAGTTATACAATCAAATCCTAGAACTCATTTGACCTCAGAACCAAGCCTCTTTCATGCATTACTACAATGCATTACCTTCCCCCTATCGTCATAGGCATGAGGAAAAATATGTTGATAACCTCGGTTTCACTCTGCATACTTGTTTAGATTATGAGGAACAACTTGAAAGAACAGGTCTTCCTCAGGGAGAATCAGTTAAAAAAATAGACATGTCCACCCTCTTACAACTAGTACAAGATATGAATAATCGTATGATAGAGTATGTGCGAAAGAGAACAGTCTCCCCTCTCACCCCTGGAGCTTCATCCTCTTCTGCAACACCCTTTAGAAATCCAATTGAAAATAATTTTCAGCCTAAAGCTATCTTGCCTCAAAGTTGGTGTAAATTTTGTGAGGAACACCATGAGGAAGCCACATCTTAGGTAAGGAAGAGTTCCAGAGATAAGATCTTTGGTAAAAGACTAGAAACTACCATCGTTGTCCTAGATTTTGAAGAGCCAGAAGATGTCATGATCATCAATAATAGGAACAAATCCTATTCTCCCAAAGGTAAATATGATCCTCCCCACAATTCGTCTAGCCCGAGCTCATCCTCACCAGTTGTTATTGTTCAGGTTCCTAAGGTTCCTGACAGTCAAGGAACAAATTCCCCTCTCCCCTCTTCCAAGTACAGTATTCTAAATAGGTTGGCCAACATCAAAGAAGATGCCACCCTTTTGGACATGGTTGTCATCCCTGAACAACATAGGCATCTAAGAAAATTCATGGAAGGAAAAGATTCCATTGTAGCCAACCTCTCTGAAGAGGTAAATGAAGAGGATTCATCTATAAATAAAGTAGGTGTACATAACTTTAGATACCCTGTAAAAAATCCCGATTTTTATATTTATGTAAACATTATGGATAAGATCGCCCATTGTTGCCTCATTGATGGCGGTTCGGGCCCAAGTGTGATGTCGAATATTATTATGGAAGAGCTAGGCTTGTCTTGTAAAAATGAAAATTCCATGAGCATGAGAAAGTGTCCCACAACCTAACGTGAACTATATCGAAGAGGACCTAGGGATGTATTCCATATTTTCTGAGGAGGATAACATTCCCTTGGAGAAAATCGATTTATATGATGGTATGTGGCAAATTCACTTTGATGGTTCATGCTCTAGTGAAGGTAATGGAGTTGGCATAATCTTATACTCTCTTGTTGGTAAAATTCATAACTTTTCTTACAGGTTGGAGTTTTCTTGCACAAACAATGTCACCTAGTTCGAAGATTTATTACTAGGCATTGAAAATGCCTATAATATTGGTTGTGGTCACCTTTTAGTTTTGGAGGATTCTGAGCTTGTTGTGAACCTTGTAAGTAATATTTACTCTCCCAGAAAAAAATTGATGAAACGATACACCCAAACTGTTTGGGCACTTATCTCGAACCTATTATCTTTCAGCATCACTCATGTTAAGAGGGAATTGAACTCAATGGTTGATCGGTTAGTTTTTTTTGCAGCCTCTCCTAATCGACAACTTCTTCCAAACAGACCTGATTGTACTTTTCAATCTCTATATCGTCCACATATCCCTGACAATATAGAACTTGGCAAGTCTTCCCTAGCGATGAGAGCATTTGTGATTTCATTCAAAATGAACCTTATAATCCCAAGGAAATTATATCCATAGAATATATAAAGATTCCTAAGGGCTTGACTCCTCTAGAGATTTCATTTTCATCGAGTGATGTAGGAAATAAAGAGAAACATAAAGAAGAGGATTCAAAAAGGAAGGTGAGTAAAACCATCTCCTTGAACATTGGGATGCCCGAGTCTCCAAAGAATGTTAAAATAGGTGCCCAATGTTCTGATGAAGAAGAAATGAAGTTTGTCAAGCTACTTGGTGAATTTCAAGATGTTTTTTCTTGGTCTTATAAGGATCTTCATGGTTTTGATCCTGGTCTTATACAACATGCTATCCCCATCAAGGAAGGCATAAAACCAGTTAGGAAAAAACAAAGACCTGTCAACCCTGCACTGGAAGCAACTATTCGAAAAGGATTGGAAAAAATCTTGAAGGCTGGTATCATCTTTCCAGTCAAGTATTCTGAATGGGTTTCAAATTTGGGTCCTGTCCAGAAAGCCACTGAGCATATCAGATTTTGCGTCGATTTTCGCACAGTTAAGAGGGATATTATAAAGGGTTATTTTCCTCTCCCTAACATATAAAGTATTTTGCAGCAAGCCGCAGGGTCACAAATGATGCCCTTGTTTGATGCTTTTTCCAGTTACAATCAAATCAAGGCTAAAGGGGCAGATAAATTCAAAACCACCTTTATTACTATTTGGGGTACCTTGAATTATGAACGTATGCCTTTTGGCTTATCTGATGAAAGTACCAATTCTAAAAGACTTATGCAAATAACTCTTGACGATTTGATCGGTGAAGTTATTCATATCTATCTTGATGATCTAATTATGTACGTTAAAGGACTGCCAATTTTCTCGAAGTTTCAAGAGTTATGGCTGGGTCCTTTGAAGATCGCTTTTGTCTTGGGTACTAACTCTTACATTCTAAAGGATTTACAGGAGCGATTGTTTTCCCACAACACTAATGGTTCTCACTTAAAATATTACATGGAACCAACCTGAAAGGTTTTAACGTTCTTTTTATTTTCTGTATATTAGTAGTCTAGTTCTTCTTTCCATTGATTTTCATTTCTTCTTTTACAGTAGTTTGATTTCTGCTTCCCTTTTTAATATCCTCTTGCTTCTTTTACATTTCTGTCATTTTATTTCTATTGTTTTAAATCTTGTAGTCCTATTTCTGTCATGATTTTTATTGCTTTTTCATATTTTAGTTGATTTTGGTCAAGAATAAGATGTTGGATCAGTTATTCCACAGTGACACTCCCGCAAGATATTGTTAGTCAATAACAATCAGACTTACACAGTTGTTACGATGTTTTCCCTGAAAGCACACTTGAATTTGTTATCTCCTTTCATTGATGTCTTATAAAGAAATTGGTTTTTCCCCGCTTATGCTTTCCATTTCTTCATCCATTTGAGAATTAAAAGAGCAAGTCCATAAATTTTTCTCCTTGAAGGAAAGAGCAAATTTTGGTTGAATGATTATGCATACAGGGATAAACCCCCTCATACTTAACATTTTTCAAGAGTTATTCCCAAATTCCCAGTCATTTTTCCATTAAATCCGCTCACTTCCCCCTATTGCATAATCATTCTGATCTATTTTTCATGGTCTGTGAAACCATGTGTTCTAAGTTCTTAATTTGTTGGAAACAGATTTCCCTATGGAGTCATTAGTTTGTTGACGATAAAAATCACAACGAGGATTTCGCCCACAAAGTATTGCTAAAGCCTATTAATTAAACTAAGGTAATAATATATAATACTAGTAGGTGGGACACCCTTGTAAATTGGAGGATCAGATAAGGTTCTTATTTCATATTTATGCTATTGTTTGACACTGCTTACAAGTTTGTACATGATTGATGATGAAATATTGGTTTTAGTGCGACATAATGGCAAATGGATTATACATTTTATGTGTTGATTATGTTATTCTAAGCTCTAAATTCCATGTAATGATGGCTTATGTTGACTGTTATTACATTTTCTATTGGTGCCTTGGTTCATTACCCGTTACACCTGCACAAGACACATGTTAGTAACAACAAGAAATAAGAGAAATGGAAAAGGGACTTATAAAAAAAAATCCAAGAAAGGGAGCTATACAATACTATACTATGTTATGCGATACTATGTGCAAATGAAATTAAAAGGATTATTTTTAGTCCTAACTAGCAATGTTAGTGGCTATACGATTTTTATTGAGTTATATGAAGGCACATGTGATATATGTTATAATATGTTTTGGATTAATGGTTAGTATGGATCGGGTGGCGCATTTGGCAAGCAATGTATGCAAGTTTCAATGCATGGATTAATGGCATGGATTAATGTTTGGTTGGTTGGCATGTACTACATAATTGAATGAAGGGAGGATGGAAGCGACGTGCAGTAAATGCACATCACTCCATACTTCTCCCATTGGCCATCACCCTAGCTTGGTTATTGTTCATTTGATTTTCGTTGTGGTTAAGCTATGATATTCAGGCATGGAAGGAACTGCTCGACCAAGCTCGCATTTTTAAGGCCATTTGGTTATAGGTATGTTTTTTTCGCCCATCCATGAACTCATTCTATTTATGAAAAAAATGTTGGCTCAGTGATGTATTGGTCTTTGTTTTTCTTGAGGTTGGCAACTATGTAAACTCGTGGGGTTTCTCTGGAATGGTTGTTTGTTGTATTCGTTGCAAATGGAAAATTTGATGGTTGAAGTCATGATTTCATTGAATTTTCTTTGTGGTGGAAGCCGTGATGGCTCTTGGTTGTCTCCATGGGTTTTGTTTGGAGGATTTCTTTCTATCTGGAGTTTTCGGTCGTCTCCTCACATTCTTTGTAACCACACCCGATCATATTTGGTGTTATGGGGTTATTGTGTATTATTTGAAACACGTTTGGGTCACTGCATATCGTTTTCCACCTGGTCATGGGCTCGTTTTATGTTATTGGTATCTGCACAGGTCGTTATGGTGGATATTATGAAAAGAGGCTTGCTTTAGGGTTGGTTGCTATTACCTGGGCTCTGCATTTCTATCAGAATTATTCAGATTTTGGGGAAAACCATGAGGGTTAAGCCTCTGTGTGTTCTTGATGTTGGTTACTGGCCAGTAAGGAACCTCTGCTCCTCAGCCTCATGGTCTACCCTACCTGGTGTCGAACTGTCACCATGTCTTGCAAGCTAAAGGTTATAAGGCTTATGGTTCCACCATGCTTGTCTCGAAATCTCTCATCTACTGTTGATATCGTTGGCCTCTCGTCTCCCTGTGTTGGTTCCACCGAGCGAACCCTTGGTTATTTTGTCAATAGTTACAGAGCCTGATTTTGATAACCTGGACCAGTTACACCCTGTCGGGTATCTTGTTGACTGTCATGAGTTGGTAGAATAGCATTGACAGTGGTTTTGATTATTGGCTCATCTCTGCTGATCGAGTTGATTACACAGTTGTAATCGTAAATGGTTATTGGTATATATTCGTTGCATTCTTTTATTATGACAGTTGAATCAATAGATCATCATGGTTTAATTGGTTGATTGGGAGTAATTAGATGTGTACAGTCACAAAAATGCATATTTACGTTATGTGTTGGTCTGTATGTTTCCTACATCGTGGTATATATTGAAGTGATGGTTGTTGTTATTGTGTGTTTAAATTGCTTGATTGGGATTATTGCAATTTGAAGTGTTGATAATTGTGGCTTGGTTTTCCACTATGTATGATTTATGGATATCATGCATCATATCGTTTTATTGCACCATCAGAGATGGGAACAGGTTTTTTAGTAGTATGGTTTCATTACAATTTAATTTTTAAATTAGTTAAAGGAATGGAATCGGGCATGTTTTAAAAGAGCTTGTGTTTGTGTTTGATTTGTGGAATTAAATTATGGGCAGTGGTGATGTTTTTATGATGAATGGAGTTGAAACAAATGATTGTGTGTTCCTTTCATTTTGTTTTAAATATGAAAAGGAAGTAAATGAAAAAGACAGAAAAATATTTTAACAAGATGGGTGAAGTCATGAGGATTATGAGTATGATTATTTCATGTTAATTGAAAGATTTTAAGGAAATTGAATGTGGAAAGAGAAAAAGTTTTAACACACAATATTTCTTAATTGGCCATAGTGATTGTTTAATTGATGCTGGAATAGTTGTATTGAATACAAAAATGTTTTTATGGATTACTTAATTGATTTTTCGAAGAGCATCCGCTTTTTTTCCCTACCATTATTTCATTTTTCGCACATTACAATCCCCTCGCCTTCCCATATTCATTATCCACTCCTTGTTCCTAAAATTTAATTACAGTTAAGGGAAACCTTGTATCATGACAGTTAAAGAGATCACACAAGGATGAATTACAGTAATATATTCTTTTGGTTTACGATTCAATTGATTGTTTGATGTCTGTGAGCAGTAATCGTGATATTTTCCCCCTCATTTTAACACTCTTTCTCTCACTACAACCCATCACATATCCCAAAACCCTTGTTCACCCCCTACTCATTGACAACTACTAAACAATTTGTATGGATTGGATTGCATGAGTCTGATATGTTGTTGAGCCAAATTTTATTTCATATTTTAAAAGAGTTGTCATGTATGGTTGTTAAAGAAACTATTTTCTAATCAATTATGCATACATGAATGATCTTTTTCAGTAGAGGTATCCATGGAATGGGTAACCAAGGAAGAGGCAATTGGAACAGGGGCCCTAGAAGGCCAAGATTCTCTATATACTTTGATGTAGACTCACAAGAGTTAGGCCAACTATTTCAAGCTAGGTTTTTTAACTGGATTGGGTAAGGAGTGGTCCAACCTAGGCCTGAAAGGCCTCCCTTCCAAGCCCCACAGGTCCCTGGTATCCCAGTGCCTCCCCATGTCTCACTGCAATCTGAAGTTCCCGAAAACGATGGATGGCAAGAGATTGTCCACCCGACAGTCTCTCAACATCGTGGTTGGCCTAACTTGTGTTTACCTTCTCCCCTGCCTATCAATCAAATTTTTCAAGATGCCCCTGTCCACTCACCAGTTCAGTCTTCCCACACAATCAAAAGGTTGAAAAATGAGGCCCACCATGCCCCTGACAAAGGAAAAGCCATTGTTTCCCCTTCCTCACCATGCATTTCAGAGATGATTTCTCTCATGTGATCAGTGATATTAGGCCTAAAGGCTCCACACAACCTAAGGAAAATTTAGAGAGATCAAAAGGTGACAGCAACAACAAAGGAAATATTGCCTCCCAGAGTGGAAAATATGGATTTTAAGTTTTTATTTATTAATTGTTGAGAACAATTGACTTCTGAAATTTTGGACAACACACTATTTTTTTGCATATATGGGTGATATATTTTTGGAAATAATTTCAATGATCATGGAGATAAATTGTCAAATATGAATGTGATGATGGGAGTCACAAGGATGGATGTTTTGTTTGATTAACTAGTTTTGTTATGATTGTTAAAATCTAAAGGGAGTCACAAGGGGTCCCACCTACTAGTTATTATTTATTTAAAAACCCTTATTATGATTTATTACTTTTCCCCCTTAACTAAAAAGTTGATTAAGTTTTAGTTAACTTAACTAAGAAGTAGTTCAACTACTTCAACCAATTATAATTTGCTTAAAGGAAAAAGAAAAGGGAGGAAAAAGAGGAGAATATAAGGAGAAACATACTAAGGCTTTCTCTTTGAGTTTTTGTTGAGATAATTCAGTTTTCATTCATTCCTTAATTCATTAGAAGCCTAATTCTTTTTTATGATAGCATAGTCCTATTGTAGATAGAAAGATTCATGGCCAAATTACATCATTCAGACACTTTTTTTTTAGAGGTGTTGATCTATATTTGATAGTCTATGTAGACTTGTTTGTTTATGAATTAGATTTCATGACTGACAAAGGCTATTGTTGATCCAGCTTTTAAAGTTCAGTTTTTTTTTTTTTTTTCTGTCAAAAGTCTTTTTGTATGTTTCATCGGGGACGTCTAAGTTTGACTTTGGTCCAAATTTTCCGTAGGAAATTTCGTAAAGAGAATGATTCTTTGATGAATTGGAATGAAATAAAGGATTTATTTATGTCTCATCTGTTTTGATTATCAACTTGGTGTCTTTACTTCTGTCTCTATATTTATTTCAGCATCTGTTATGTTCAGAAAAACATATAAATAATGAATTTTTTGGCAAGATTTTATTTATAAAAAACCATCCTAAGCACTTGTAAACAATACTTGTGAATTATGATCACATTTTTTATGGCTATAAACATATGGAGATATTCTCGTCTATCTTACTTTAGCCAAGTAAGATCTAAAAATGCTTGAGTAAGATTATTTCATATCTTTTCCTCAACAAGGTCATCAATGAGAGGTATGGGAAATTTGACTTTTATTGTGAATTTGTCAACGGCGTGGAAATCAGGACACATGCACCAAGTACCTTATTTCTTGAGTACCATGACCACCTTCTTTCTTGAGTACCATGACCACAGAGGAAGAATAGGGTCTAGTACTGGGACGGATAACACCGACTTCTAGTAATTCATGAACAATTTTCTCAATTTCATTCTTCTGGGCAAAGGGATGATGATAAGGCTGAACATTGGGAGAAAGATTGCCTAGGATGAGAGGGATGCAATGATCATGGACTCCACAGGAAGGGGAAGTTCTTTGGGAGTGGTAAAAACAACTTGGTGGTGAGAGAGGATAGATTGGAGGTAGGGATGCACAAAAGGTGTCTCAACAACATGAATGGAGTGGAGTTGCACTATAATTCCCAAATGACCTTTTTTGAGGAGATTTTCCATGCGATGGGAACTAATGATCTCGAAGGAAGTTGTTGTGATGCCTTGGAACTTATATTGTTGTCCCTCCTATTAGAATTGCATGGTCAAGTCCTTAAAATCCATGAGAATGGGGCCTAGAGTGCATAACCATTTGGAACCAAAAACAATGTCACGACCACCCATGTCTATAGAAAACATATGGGATTTCATGTGATACAGACCAATTTGGAGTTGCACATTTTCACATCGTCCCCCACATTTCATGGAACCGCCAATGGAAATCAGGATTTGAAAATTATTAATGGAACAAATGTAATAATTGACTTCTTGGGAAATGCGGTGATGAATAAATTTATGGGTGACACTAGTGTCCACAAGGATGATGACTTTCCTATTTTTGATGTAACCAATTAATTTGAGAGTCAGGGGAGTAGAGAAGCTAGTGAGCGCATTAAGTGAAATCATCGGGTCAACGTCTAGTGGATCAGAGGGTGGGTGAGGTCAGATGTCGGTGTTAGTTCCTCCACAGGTGGAACAACAACATATTCTTTAGAAATATCCTCAGTCACATCCATAAAAATATTTTCCATCACAATTATAACAAAGACCCTTGAGTCGAGGTTCATCCATTTTAGCCCTGGCTAATTTCTAGATCCTGAGAGGAGTTGTAGGAGGGGAATAATTGGTGGGTTTAGGGTGAGGAGGAAAGGAGGGTTTGTGGGTCTAGGAGGATACAATATGTTGTGCTTCCTTGGCTTGTTGAGAAACTTCCAACCAAGTATGGGGCGTGCCATGAGAACATGGGCACAAATTTCATCTTTGAGGCCACTGATAAAGCATTCCATATAGAAAGCATATGACATTCCCTTTGTTATGAAATCTAAGTGCTCAAATGCGGAAATAAAGTTTTCCACTGTCCCAGACTGCTTTAACTTGGTCAAATGGCCTAAATGGTGGGTGTCAGAGTGAAAGCGGTCATAAAGTTTGGCCACAAACTATGTACAAGCAACATACCCTTAGCGTGCCTTTTTTCACCATTTCCACCATTGCCATCATTCTAGATCCAGATGTAGGACACCATAATGAATCTTTGTTAAATTATCAATAATGCCATGAAAAGAGAAATAATGTTCCATTTGGGTGACCCATCCTGTGGGATCTGATCCAACAACTTTGTTCACCTCGATTCTGGGAAGGCAGAGGTCACACGAAAAGTGGGTAATATGAGGACCATGGTAATGGAAGAGTCATGGTCATCCTAATAAGATGGTTGTTCATAAGAGGAAGGGTTCTAGGAATGACCCATGAAGTGTTATTTGAGGTCTTTGATTTGGGAAGGTTGTTCCTTGAGGATCTCAATAGTTGAATTGATTGAGCTAAGGTTTCCATTGATATTCTTGATGTCTTCCTAGTTTTGGTGGGTGTCAACAATCAAGGTATTGATTTCTTGGGCTCGTGTGGTAGCCATTTGGAAAAAATGAGTAGGAAATTGGTATAGGGTAAATGAAAGGGGTTTAGTGGGGTGGGTGGGACCATGGAGAAGAAGGGTGCCAAATGATAAGTACCACTACTATCAGGGAGAAAAGGGGGATCCAATGGGATAGGGGCCAAATAAGGGTGCTAGAGAAGGGTCGGCTCCACACAATTTTTTTTTTGTTAAAAATGATAGGTATCATTGGAATCGAGGCGAAGAGAGGAACCCAGTGGGATAGGTTCCAAAAAAGTATGTCGATGAGACCACTATACTCATTTTTTTTCGATTTTTTTTAACTCCTGCGAAGTTTTATATATATATATATATATATATATATATTAACTACTGCAGAGTTATACTCCGATCTAAAGAATACTACAGTGTTGAAATGCCCAAATTCTTAACATGAAGAAATGTGTAGTAATTTCACAACTCGAATGTAGGAGGCACAATTGCGCAAAAATAGATCTTGCATGTTCTGTTTTTGTTTCCATCCCAAGGGTTAGGGTATGAAGGGTTTCTATAAACAAGGGTTTTCCTTGTGCTATAGCTCTCTAATATACATGTGGGCTCCAACAATAGTACTGAGCTCAATATCTCAGGGCACCAACTAAGGAGGTGTAACACACCCGACCCCTAAATACTCTTTCTAGGGATGGGGAATCAAATTTGTGCTCATTCAAATCATCCCAAATAATATCTTTGAGGTCTCCATCCTCTTCTACTCATACATAGATTTCTAAAAACTGTTACCGACTCTAATCCGACCTCTGGTTTCCAAGATACTGCCTTCCAAAGTTATCCGGGCATTATTAGTTGGGGTCTTCAGCATTCGAAACTGAAAGAACCATTTCTTACTGCACGTATACTCCCTAATGTCCTCAAATCTCTCCACATGGCCTTGGCCATTTAGCAATCGACGTTCTATGTTTCAACATTTGAAAATCGGTGATCGACGTTCTACATTTCGGCGGTCATCAATCGGCAATCAACGTTCAACGTTTCGGTGTTCAACAATTGACAATCGACATTGAACATTTCGGCATTCGAAAATCGGTGTTCGACGTTGAACGTTTCTTCGTTCGAAAATAGGTGATCGAGGTTGAACATCTCCCTACTATACTATGCCCCAAATCTTTCGAACTCCCGAAGTCCCGTAGTCCCGATCGTATCACCAACCACGCTGGTCACGCATGCACGAACCAGAGGCTGACACGCGGCGAGGACCAGGGGTGGCACATGTCCTCTTTAAGGGGTGACATGTGTCATGCTCTAATAGGCTTAAGGGGTTTATGAATCTTCCATATCCCGATGACACATGGCACCTTAGTTGCAGTTCCACGTCACCCTCGATGACGTTAGTGAGCCACGTCAGACCTAGACATACAAGCTTCTAAATTATTTCAAATCTCACGGTCGAGGTCTTCCCACGTGTTTCAACCTAGGTTTGCATCCCCTTCTTTTCCTCTCTTTTAACCCTAGGCCATCATCAATTTTCTTTTTTCTAGTTGGTTGAGTCATTTTCCCATTACAGAGTATCTTGGTCCTTATTCATTTTTTAGTCTTTGCGCATTTTTGTTTCTGTCTTTCTTGAAGGATAAAATATACATCGGACTTGATTCGAATTTCTTGTCATCATGTTTTCCATTGATTGAGCTCACAAAAGGTTGACCAAGCATTTTTGTATGCACAGGAAAGGCCCATAGACAAACGCAGCGATCCAAAGTGATTTATTTCAGACTCAGATTGTTGAAATGAACAGGGAAATTTTCAATGGTAAGATCCACCAAGCAAATCATCCAACGAATCTCATTCATTCAGGGTTGCAGAACCCCATGGAGTTTGACATCAAGACATCACATCACCTCCATGCATTCCACTCACTACTCTCGCTCCTCTCACCACCCGAAACTTGTCCTCCAATAACCCCCATGCTAATCTCCATCAGCGGTGGCCTTTAACGATGGGGGGGTCCGAGTAAGTGGTTTCCCCACTGCAGGACCTACCTATCGTGGTGACTCCTCAAGAACTCGGAACCCCCCCCCCCTCTCTAAACTGTTTACCACATGTTGGCACAGGGGAAGACCCAGGGTTCAATGCTACAATAGCGCACCAACAAAACCCTAACTACCGACCCTTTCGGCAACACCTACAAAGCAGATGAAGTCTCACTTGAGGTAGAGGTAGGGGTGGTTGCAGGACTTATATGTCTGCAACCTTAGCTAGGACACATATCTGTGATTGTAACACCTTAACAGGGAACTTAGCAATTACAGTTCATCAATATCTAGTCTTAGTTTACAGCGCAACTAAACCATGGTTCACCCCCACCCTGGGGCTACGTCCACCAACTCTTCTCTTCTTTATTATATTTGGTCAAGATATTTACAGGCACATAGCATCAAAATCCTACTCTGCAGAAGATAGGAGATCTGCACGCACTCCGCCAAATCCTCCTTCTTCGAGCTAGGGTAGAACACCAAGCCTTTCATAGTCTCTTACAGTTACTTGCACTTAGCCTTGCAAGCCTCACACAGTATGCACAAATTAGTTAGAACTCTTGATCACATATATCAAACACTAGTACTTAGCACTACTTACAAATGACTCCTCATTACATAGCCTAGTATTCTATATATATTAAAAAATCGGGCCTAAACATGGGTAAACCCATGGGCCGACATTCCCATACCCATTACATAATCCCAAAACCCAAAATGGCCCTAAAAAGGGGTCGAGATCTCGATATCTCTACTTCGTCTTGCTCTGCGCCTTCGACAACCTGTCGAAGTCCCAAGAATAGGTCAAACATAACCAAGAATCCTCAAAACTTGGTCAAGGGACAACAGGCCCTCAACACTCACATGTGACTCATCCTGAGTCACTCTAATCTGATTAGTTCTTCTTCAAAATCCTCGAGCTTGGCTTGAGCTGCTTCGACTTGTTTTTGTGCCATGGCCTCCTATTCAACGAACTCTTGGATGAATACTTCGTTGACAGGTCCCTCTAGGCGTTTTTCAACTACAGTGACGACTTGCTCCAGTTCTACTCGTCGGCCTTTGATATCTGTGAATAATTGGCAATCCTCATCCTATACAGGTTGAAACCTCTGAGTTACTTCCATAAATCTTCTCTGAATGGTGTGGACCTGCTATTGGGCAGTGCACTACTCCTGGGATTGCTTCATTATTTCCATAGCTGACACGGGCTTCAACTGCGCCGGTATTGTCTCTGCTTGTTTCTTCGCTTCCTAGAGCTGTGACTCCAATGCCTTCAATTATGGATTCTCAGTGAGTTGCTCATACGTCTGGGCACTGTGATCCATCAGTTGCTTGCATTCCATGGCAAGGACTTTTATTCTTTCAACTATGCTCTGGGCAGTTTCTTCTCTTTGATCTCTTACATCCTGCGAGGTGTCTGGCACGGTGCAGAGCTCTAAGTCTGTTATTTTATGTTGTAGTTGTTGGATAGCTTCTGCAAGATGCTCTACTTGATGCGTGACTCGGTATTCTTCCTGTGTTTCTAATCCTATCACAGAGTGAATTTCTATGTTGACTGCTTCTTTCACTTCAATTTTCTCTGCGAGCAATTGTTCTTTTTCTTATTGTATATGTGCTTTCTCTTCTTCAAATTTTGCCTGGAGAGAAACCTTCTCCTGTTCTGTAGCTCTGCGTTTTTCTGCAATTACGCCTTGCGCTTTCTTCAAGGCCTCAGTGGATTGTTCTATTTCTTCTTGTGTGCAACGAAGGCAAGCTTCGACCACATCAGCTAGTCAGCGGAGTTGGATTGGCTCATCTCCCAACTCTGGTTCTCCTAATGACAAGGGCGGAGTGGAGACTACGCAACTTCACTGAAGGGCCTGTTGTACCCCTTGGAGTTCGACCTCAATTCTATCATACATTTCCTCATGTTTGGATTCTTGTTTCTCCATTGTTTCCAGCTAAGCATAGTTTATAGCTGCTATGATGAAGTCAAAATCATCAGTAGTGAGCACAGTCTACATTTTCGTCAAAGTGGCTCTAGATTTCTTCCGAGAAGTGGGTTTCAAGTGAGAAACCTTCCTCTTCTTCAGGGGATCAACCTCATATCTAGGCGGTGTTACTTCACCTTGCTTTTGCTCAGATTCGTTTCCATTCATCCCTTCTACTTCGTTATCACCCCCTCAGTCAGGTGATACTGAAGTAGTCTTTCCTGAGGCGCTACTTAAGTATTGGACCTATTCAGTCTTATTCCTTCTGCTGGGTCTGGGTGTATCATGTTCTTTGTGTGTGTTTTGACAGAATAAATAGATAACTTGGCAATGGATCTCTTGCAATGAGTGAGAATCCTTTATTAACTCAACTCTGCCCGTTATGGCACGGTTCCAATGGTCTGGTAGTGAACTTTCTGACCATAAATGACTTTCTACCCGTTCGAGTCATTGGTCTAATGGTTATACTATTCCCAATGACTATATTTCTTCTCCATAGCGAAGTGCCATGCGACGTCATTCTGATATCCCAACGAAGTTCCAGTTTTGCAAATTTTCCTTTTGTGAAGTTCCCTCTGGAACCTTCTGTAACTTTTCGATCTTATCTATCTTCTTACTTAGCTTTCTAGCCTTTTTCCCAGTGAGTTTCGTCTCGGTTTTCCTTTTTTCCATTCTGATTCTTATCTCCTCTTGGCATAGTAACTTCGTGTTGTTGATATTCTTTCCTAGAAATCAGGGGTAATACTTCATCTGTATCTGGAATAGGTACTTCAGTCTTTTGTGGGTCTTCTAGTGTTCTTCCCACTTCGACATCCAAGTCTCTGTTTTTAAATAGCTTCACTCGGTTCTCCTGTTCTTCGATCAAGTGTGCGATCCTCCTAGTCATGAAATCTTTCAAATATTGCTTCTTCTATTCTAAGACTTCTTCTTCCTTCCTTCTGGCCTGATCTCTTTAAATCCAAGGTTTTCCTAGTAATATAGAAAATGGGGCGTTGTTCTCAATAAATTTAACAACTTCAAATTCTTCCTCTGTTGAAGTTCCATTGGTACTCATAGATATCTGGGTGAGCCTTCCACATATGTTTATCATCTTTCCTCTTAATAGTCCTATTCCTCCCAATGAAGGAATCATAGCAGGATTTCCTAAAGTTTCCAAAGTTCTTTCTGTCATAATATTCACCTATGTTTCTTCATCTAGAACACAGTCGATGTCGAAGTCTCCTATTCTTTCTTCTATGCATTATTTTTCTTTGAAGATCTCTGATAAGATGATATGTCAGTGGTCATTCAGGGTTTATTTCATTTGCAGCAATACAGTCTCTGATTCTTTCTGGGGTTCTGCCATGGTCTTAGTTTCTTAACCTTTCTCATGGTATTCTTGTCTCATATTCATTCTTTCAAGCTTATCAATCATTCTAGGGAAATCTAAAACTTCGTGGTCCATAGATTTACAACAAAGGAAACTAGGTATTCTACCAGGACAATCCTTAGCCAGATGTCCCAGTCTTATGCAACTATAACAAAGGGTTAATCCTCGTTTTCTCTTAAATGATCCCCAGCCTTTACTGTACCGCACACTAGGATCATAGTAGCTAACCTGCAACAAATTATTTCTAGGATCCTACATCCATTTGTTAGTCCAAACATTCTTTCTATGCATAGGAATAACATATCTTTCACTATTCTTATCATATCTACTTATATCAAATCTTCATTCATCTATCAGTGCCCTAGTTTTCAAGCTAGGACAGAATTTATCAAACATACCTAGATCCATATTCTAGAAACATAAATTTCCACTTATATTACTTCTACAGAGCACAAAGCTTACAGATCTAACACTTTTCACTATTCTTACCTTTAACAAAGTACAAAACTTCCATATCTTACCCTTTTAATCAAGACTTCTTTTATTAGAGCACAAAGCTTTTAGATATTACCTCTTTAGTCTCACTTTCACTTTTATCAGGGCACAAAGCTCCTAGATCTTACCTCTTTTCTTCAAATCCGACCTCTTTTTCTTCATATATGGCCTGTTTTCTTCAGATCTGACCCTTCCTCTTGGCACAGAGCTCCACAGATCAAGTAGTACTAAGTACTAGGGAAACATTTCTATGCACAGATATTTTCTCTTTTTCAGTTCAGATCTTCACACAAAGCTCCTTTTTCCTTAGTTGTCGGAAATCACAATTTCAGGTTGTATCTTTGCACAAAGCTTCTTCTTCCTCAGTTCCCAGCAATCATAGTTTCAGGTCGGATCTTTGTACAAAGTTTCTTCTTCCTCAATTCCCAACAATCATAGTTTCAGGTCCCGGAAACGGAACCCTTTGTTGGCACAGAGGCAGACCCAGGGTTCAATGTTACAACAATGCACCAACAAAACCCTAACTATCGACCCTTTCGGCAACACCTGCAAAGTAGATGAAGTCTCACCCGAGGTAGAGGTAGGGGTGGTTGCAGGACTCAGATGTTTGCAACCTTAGATGGGACATAGATTTGTGATTATAACACCTTAACATGGCACTTAGCAGTTACAGTTCATCAATATCCAGTCTTAGTTTATAGTGTAGCTAAACCATGGTTCACCCCCACCCTGGGGCTACATCTACCAACTCTTATATTCTTTATTATCTTTGGTCAATCTCTTTACAGGCACATAGCATAAAAATTATACTCCACAGAAGACAGGATATCTGTGCGCACTCCACCAGATCCTCCTTCTTCAAGATAGGGTACAACACCAAGCCTTTCATAGTCTCTTACAGTTACTTTCACTTAGCTCTGCAAGCCTCACACAGTATGCACAAAGAACTTACAACTCTTGATCACATAGATCAAACGCTATCACTTAGCACTACTTACAACTGACTCCTCATTACATCGCCTAGTCTTCTATATATATTACAAAATCGGGCCTACACATGGGTAAACCCATGGGCCAACATTCCCATACCTGTTACATAATCCCAAAACCCAAAAAGACCCTAAAAAGGGGTCGACATCCTGCAATCTCTTCTTCATCTTGCGATCCGCCTTCGACATCCTATCAAAGTCCTAAGAATAGGTCAAACATAACCAAGAATCCTCAAAACTTGGTCAAGGGCCAACACTNCATTCACTTCCCAACCTATATACACCTCCTCTCTCTGCACACCACCTGTATCCTTCACTACACGTCACCAACACCATACTCCTGATGCCTCCATCGTATTCACACCTCCTCTCACTTTTTGACATATGTCTTCATATCTCACCTACCCTCGTGTCCACTCATACTGTCTTCCTATTGGATGTCTGCGTCCATGTCTTCTTGTTCACCACCATTTCATCACAGTGACAATGAGGAGAAGGGTCAAGTAAATTTGAGACGGACTGTGCTTAGCTTTTGAAAGCTCAGACATAGACAGAGACTTAAGTCTCAGTCACAGATCAACGCAGATTAGTTCCAAAAACACTTCAGCAAACTACTCATACAGCCGGTTATCTCCAGTGGCCTCCAACATCTCGCAGACAAGCCATTGTTCAACACAGAGCTCTTCTCTATCACTCCGAACCCTATTTTTGGCCAATTCAGTTCCTCCATCACAAGGATCAGTTCTGTCTCAGAGACAGTAGTAGTTTTTATTTGATTAAGTCCAGCATTTTCCTAGATTATATGCAAGAATGGTCTTCTGCGTGTGATAAGAACCACTCTTGTTGATTAAGTCCAGTGTCTTAGTGAAATTTATAATTTGATTTATGAACAGTTAGCTAAATTTAGGTCGTAGTCCCCTAAGGACGAGAACCCCTCCAACTCTTTAAATAGTTCGCTTTTGGATATTGTAATGGTTGGGGTTTTTGGGGAAGGAATATAAATACAATAGACTGGTTGGACCTGTTTTATGCATGGATTAAATCTCTCTACCTGGTGAACATACTCTTGATGACAGTGTTTCATTCAACTCCTCATGTGTTTTTATTCTTACCTTGAATGCAGTTTCTGATTTGTGCGACGTACATTTCATTTCCTTTCAGCTATTGTATGACTTATTTTTACTGATATGCAATCTTTCAAACAACTAATGCTTTGGTGAAGATTCATTTTTCTTGCAACCTGTGGGAGTTATTGTGTTTTGATACATGTTTCATCTCTTGGAATGATATTTTAAGTATTGAACTTCTTGCAACAGATTATTCATTTAGTTTTTTGTCTCCTTTTGTTTTCTATTATTTCACTGGTCTGTCATTAGTGTGCCATCAGCCAAGGAGGGCCCTCATCCATATCTTTCTTCCAACCCAACCTTTCCTTTTTCTTGATAGAATAACCCTCTGACCAACAAACGAAAATTTGAAGAAACAATCATTCTAAACTGATAGGTGGCCTAGCTTTTCCCTTTAGCAGTCAGCTGTAGACCTTAGGACCAACATCTTCTGGCGTCGTTGCTCGGGAACGGAGTAACAAAATATCTTTCCCTGGGAGAAAGACAATTTATCAGCTCTGACCTTTGATGGTGAACAAATATCAGACACAGATACACTGCCATCTTTCACCTGGTGACTTCACTGAGTAAAATTTAAAAAATAAATACTGGCACCCAGAAAGGGATTCAACAGATCCAAATTTGAAAACAAAAAATCCAAGAAGGTTTATTCTAACCCTGAGAATAACACAGTAGGCTCTGAGCTAGAAAGGAAACTAATAAAATATATTATAGCTCGGAGATACACTTCCCCCCTCAAGGGTAAAGCTTCACACCAAGGAAATACTTAAAAGCATCATCACAAACAGCTTGAATTTGCTATCCCTGAGAATCATAATCCCAAAGGGGCTCAGACATCTCCTACTCTTGATTCCACTTCAACATACAATCCTGCATCCACTCCTGTATCTCCCATAAATTTGCAAACTCCTATTGTTCAAGCCATGGTCGTTAACAAGATGGATGTCATAATTGATGTCAGATATGCACCCTTAGTGATACCTGTAGTTTTACATGAACTCCCAACCATAGACTGCATGAAATATCTACCAAGATATAATGGGGAAGGTGAAATAACTGTCGAAGAACATCTAGTAGCCTTTTACAGTTTTGCAGACAACTTTAACATTTATTATTCAGATGTGTGGATGAGGTTGTTTGTACATAGTTTGGATGTGGAGGTCAGGAAATGGTTCAGAAGTCTTCCTCCAGCCTCCATTGCAGATATTGAAGTGTTGGATGAAGCTTTTATAAAGCAATGGGGAGATAGCAAAGATAATCTCTATTACATCACTAAATTTGGGGCTTTAAAGAGAAAGAATGGTGAATCCATTTCAAACTTCACCAAGAGATTCAATAAAATGTATGGTAGAATCCCAGATGAAATCAAACCAACTGAAGCCTCTGCCAAGATCACTTATGCTAATGCATTTGATGTAGATTTCTCCCTCCTCCTGAGAGAGAGAAGATCAATCACATTGTTATCCATGCAGAAAGAAGCCATCGTGGTTGAATCTAATATTTTGGCATCAGACATATTAAAGACTAGATCTGATAAAGAGAAGAAAAAATAGAGAGAGGATGACCCTACCTCCTCCAAATCAGCCACATCTGATCCAAAACTTAAAGGATTTGACTTTTGAGATAAATAAGCTAAAATGGGAATCCAAACAGCCAAACAGAACCTTTCAAGGGTCGGGTAATAGAAATCAGAACCAATTCAGAAGGCCTAATGATGCTCCCCAAGTAATGCAGACGGGAAGGAGAAATGTTGATGATCAAAGGGTAGTTCCCCCTTTCCAAAACAATCATATTGAGGAGATAGATGATGAAAATGATGTTGTGGATGATATTGTTGTGCTTTTCAATGAGACAGATTATTATACTAGTCACTTAACATAACAAGAATATGAGGTATCATAATTGTCAAATCAATTTGATGATCAGATAGAGGAGGAGGGAGTTATCCAAGGTCAACCCAAGAATAAATACGATTTGAGGATGAGAAATGGAGCTTCCAAAGCCACCACCTCTGATCAAAGAAAACAAGTAGAAGCTCCTCCCAAGCCAATTCCAAATAAAGGTATGTCATCTAAA
Source organism: Picea engelmannii (assembly GCA_009831015.1). Taxonomy (NCBI): domain Eukaryota; kingdom Viridiplantae; phylum Streptophyta; class Pinopsida; order Pinales; family Pinaceae; genus Picea; species Picea engelmannii. The sequence continues at coordinate 345,946 of ML802467.1, forward strand.
GCTCAGTCATCTCCGCTATCAAAACATCTTGCCCCTGAAATAAAGGAACCCGATAAGCCACCAACTTATTTCATCCTGGAACATGAACTGAGAAGAATCAAGATTCCTGTACCTTTGACATAATTGTTAAAAAATGAACCTTTCAAGAAATCCATCATGAAATTTTTGCAACCTACTCTTTCTAGTGTACCTTTTGATGTTATTAGTCTACAGGATGAAAACCCAGCCATTACTGTGGGCCCATATATTGAGGATGGATCTGATGGTTCTCCTCCTTTCTATATATCTTTGAATGTCCATGATAAGATCCTACACAACTGTCTTATGAACTCAGGATCCTCTCACAATGTCATTCCCAAATTTGTTATGGAAGAACTAGGTCTGGAGATTACAAAGCCTTACCAAGACCTGTACTCCTTTGATTCTAAGAAAGTAAAATTCCTAGGATTGAGAAAGGATATGGTGGTTTCTCTAGCACAATTACTCATGAAGAGTGTAGTGATGGAAATTGTGGTGGCCGACATTCCCTCAAAGTTTGGCATGCTCTTATTCAGAACTTGGGCTAAGAAGGTTAGAGTATCATTGCAAATGGACCTCACATATGCCACCATTCCTGTGTTTGGTGGTGAGAACATGAGGCTATACAGAGAGGTAAGGTTATCCTACATAGTCAGTGATCATCAGAACCCAAGAAATCACCCCATTTATGCTATTGAGGATGGGATTGGTTCGTCTGTTTTTCATTTAAATGATGATGAACCTGAAATATCAGTTAGCCAACGAAGAGATCAGTCGATGACTGGTCAACAAAACAAGGTGTGGAAGATGTACTTCGATGGCTCTTCATCAAAAGAAGGATCTGGTGTAGGTATTGCCCTCATTTCCCCTTCAAAAGAAGTAATAACCCTCTCTTATAATATGGATTTTAAGACTACTAACAATATAGCTAAATATGAAGCTCTGGTATTGGGATTGAGGGATGCCAAAGTCATGGCCATTGATTGTTAAGCAGTTTTGGGTGATTCTTTTTTGTTCATCAATCAAGTGAGGAATATCTATCAAACTAAGAAACAGAGGCTCAAGCAGTACATAAACAAGGTATGGGACCTAATTGATAATTTATTTCTAGCATTTAACATTTCTTTCATCAACAGAGAACAGAATCACAAAGTTGATTCTCTAGCCTTAGCTTCCATCACGTTTAGGCCTCCCTTTGGTCCAAATATTAAATATCAGGTGGAAACCAAACATAGAACAACCATCCCAACAACATAAATCACTGGCAAGTCTTTAGTGACGATTTAGAGTTGCATATATTTCTACACACCATAGAGGAATTTTCCAATATCTCCATTGATCAAGAAAGTCAAGGTGAAAATGAGAAATTCAAAGATCAACAAGCCTCTCATCTGCTGAAGATAGTGGTCGGTCATGATATTGTGGAGCTGAAAACCAACCATATTCCAAAGGGGCTAGTGCTTTTGGAAATATTGTTCGACAACAATGATGTTTACAATGGAACTTCCATGGAGAATCAAGAAGAGGAGGTGACAGACTGCAATCCCAAGATCATCAAGTTGTCCAAAACATTAGCTGCATAACAAAAAGACAGGTATGTCAGTCTCATTAAAAAAAAATTTGATACTTTTTCATGGTCCTATGAAGATTTGAAGACATTTGATACTGACATCATCCAGCACAAAATCCCTCTAAAAGCTGGCTCCAAGCCACTCAGACAGAAGATTCGACAATTTAATCCCATGCTAATGTCCATAATTGAGAAGGAGCTAAAAAGAATGTTGGATGCTAAGATTATTGTACCATTGAGGTATTCAAACTGGGTGGCCAGCTTAGTACCTATAAGGAATAAAAGTGGGGAGATACGCTTATGTGTTGATTTCAGAAATCTCAACAAGTGATCTTTGAAGGACAATTACCCCCTCCCCAAGATGGATCATATTTTAAAGAGGGTGGTAGGTGCACACAGAATTTCCTTGCTGGATGGATACTCTGGTTATAACCAGATAACAGTTTGTGAGGAAGACAAAGAAAAAAAAACATTCACCGCCCCATGGGGAACATTCATGTATGACAAGAAGCCCTTTGGGCTGATGAACACAAGAGCTAATTTTCAGAGGGCCATGGACATAGCTTTTGTGGGGGAGAAAGAAAAATTTATGGTCATATACCTAGATGAAATTACCATTTTCTCCAAGTCTGATGAGGAACATTTGCAACATTTGGAGCAGGTTTTCAAGAAATGCAGGAGGTATGGGATATCTCTCATTCCTAGAAAGTATCACTTTTCCATGCCAGAAGGGAAACTCATGGGACACATCATATCAAACGGAGGCATAAAAATTGATCCAAAGAGGGTTTGTGCCATTCAACAAATTGAGATCCCCAAAAATAAAAAGGTTGTCCAGTCTTTTATTGGTAAGATAAATTTCCTCCGACGTTTTGTGCCAAATTTTGCTGAAATTTTGAAGCCCATTACTAACATGTTGAAGAAAGATGTTGTGATAAAATGGTCCTCGAAGGAAAAATCATATTTCCAAACAATCAAGCAAGCTTTAGTCGAATCACCTGTATTGGCCAGTCTTGACTATACCAAAGCTTTATTCATCTTCTCCTTTGCCTCAGATGAAACAATTTTTGTTGTAATGATGAAGAAAAATGAAGAAGGGCGTGAGTATCCCATAGCCTTTTTTAGTAGAGCCCTCCGAGATGTTGAGATAAAGTATGATATATTAGAAGAGAAGGCTTATGCACTAGTCAAAGCGCTCAAGGCCTTCAGGGTTTATGTGCTATAGTCTAGCATAAAGGCCTTTGTTCCTAGCAGCAGTGTCAAAGAGGAAAATGGATTGTCAAACTATTGGAGTATGACTTACACATAAGGCCCACCAAGCTGATCAAGGGCAAAGGACTGGCCAAATTTCTATCAGAATCAAACTGTAAGGTGCTAGAATTGCATCAAATCTTCACCCAATCAGATGCACCCATCATACAACCTAGAAAAGACAACTTACAGGTATTTGAAAACTACTCCTCTTCACCCTCATATAAAAACATCATCTATTTTCTGCAGCATATTGAATGTCCACCAGATGTCAAGAAGATGAAGGCTAGGTCTCTCAAATTGAAAGCTGTCAAATTCTACATTTCAAACTAGATCTTGTATTGGAGGGATCCTGTTGGCATTCTGTTGAAATGCCTTGATGAAAATGAAGCCAAACAAGTCACGGCAGAAATGCATAGAGGAGTGTGTGGAGGGCACCAGCATTGGAAGGCCACATCGCTCAATATCCTGAGGGAAGGATACTACTGGCCCACCCTTTTCTCTTATATGTTTTCCACTGTTAGAGCCTGCAATGAATGTCAAATATTTGCAGGGAAACAAAATTGACTATCACTTCCCCTAAAACATATCAATGCCAGTAGTCAGTTTCAGCAATGGGGGTTATACTTCATAGGAGAAATAAATCCACCCTCTAGTGGAAAACAAAAGTGGATCCTCACTGCCACCAACTAATTCACCAAATGGATTGAGGTTGTGCCCACCAGGAATGCCACTGACATGGTAATTAAGAATTTCCTGGAAACTAATAATTTTGCCAAATTTGGTTTCCCCAACAATCTTGTAATGGACAATGCCCAAGATTTCAAGTCCAAATCCATGATTAACTTATGTGGTAGTCACAACATTTCCTTGAAACATTCCACACCCTATTACCCTAAGGGAAATGGCCTCATAGAATCATCAAACAAGACTCTCATCAGGATCATTAAAAATATTTCGACTGAAAGCAAGAAATCCTGGGACTCTAAAATCAAATATTCCTTATGGGCAGATAGGATCAGCACTAAGAAGTCTCTAGGAACCTCACCATTCCAGCTTGTTTATGGCATACATGTCATTTTTCCTACTCATCTTGGTATACCAGTCCTGAAATTCTTGCAGGAGGATATTGAGGAACCTAATGACATCCAACGGAGAATCTTCCAGATTATAGAAGTTCAACAGAGAAGAGAAGCACTTGATTAGCGGACAAAGGCATACCAGAGAAAGATCAAATCAGCCTTTGATAAGAAAACCAAGAAGGAGATTTTTCAGAAAGGTGACCCGGTTTTGAGGTGGGATGCCAGAAGGGATGACAAGTCCAAGCACGGTAAATTCGACAACCTCTGGTTCGGCCCTTCTAAGGTGGTTGAAGTTCTGAACAACAACACATTCATCCTGCACAATCTAGACGATACAAAGATCTTTGGAGGCCCAGTAAATGGGCGCTTCCTGATACACTATTTTGTTTGAGGATGGGGGGAAGGCCCCTCTTGTAACATAGACGCTTCTTTTATTATTGCCTTTGATTAGTTATTTATGTGTGAATAAAGACTCCATAGCCCAATAAGGCATTGGGGTGCAGTTTCAGTTTTCAATTCAATAAAATTCATGGTTGAGGAACAGTAATAGGTATGCAGGGCTGACAGACAGAAACAAGGGTAAGTGATAAAAAGTAAGAGCAGTTATCTAATCTCAAGGCATCTATCTACAGTTCTTAGCACCTCACAAGGATGAGCTATACCAAGTTGGAGCCAATGTTTCAACCCAGGTCTACATACCCTGCTTTTCCTCTCTTGTAACCCCAAGCCATCATTAATTTTTATTTTTCTGGTTGGTTGAATTATTTTCCCATTACAGAGTGTCTTGGTCCTTATTCGTTTTGAGTCTTTGCGTGTTTTTATTTTTGTCTTTCTTGAAGGATAAAATATATGTCGGACTTGGTTCGAATTACTTGTCATCATGCTTTCCATCGATTAAGCTCACAACAGGTCGAACAAGCATTTTTGTATGCACAGGAAAATCCTGTAGACAAACACAATGATCCAGAGTGATCAATTTCGGACTCAGATTGTCGAAACGAACAAGGAAATTTTCAACAGTAAAGATCCACCAAGCAAATCATTTGACGGCTCTCATCCATTTGGGGTTGTAGAACTGCACTGATTTTGACATCAGGACATCACATCACCTCCACGCATTCCACTCACTACTCTCAATCCTCTCACCACCTCACACTTGTCCTCTGATAAACCCCACGCTAATCTCCATCGGCGGTGGCCCACCTCTCAAGATCAATTGCCCTTATCACAACTCGGACCCCCCCCCCCAAACCATTCTACCTTTAATGGTGTGGGGGGGTCTGACTAAGTGGTTTCTCCACCGTGGGCCCTACCTAACGTTGTGTCTCCTCAAGAAATCATACCCCCCTCTCTAAAACGATTATCGCTTACCCCCCCCTCCAAGTTCCTATCGGATTGTCTTTTAATACCACCCCTCTCGCCTTTCGCCACATGTTCTTCCGTTCACTTCCCAACCTATCTACTCCTCCTCTCTCTATGCACCATCTATATCCTTCACTACACATCACCAACTCCATACTCCCGATGCCTCCATCGTATTCACACCTCCTCTCACTTTTTGACATCTTTCTTCACATCTCACCTACCCTCGTGTCCACTCATCCCGTCTTCCTATTGGATGCCTACCTCCACGTCTTCCTATTCACCACCAATTCATCATAGTGACAACAAGGATAAGGATCAAGTACAGTCGAGACGAACTGCGCTTATCTTCTGAAAGATCAGACACAGACAGAAAGTTAAGTCTCAGTCACAGATCGACGCAGATTAGTTCCAGAAACACTTCATCAAACTTCTCATACAGTCGGTTATCTCCAATGGCCTCCAACAGCTCGCAGACATCCCATCGTTCAACACAGAGCTCTTCTCTGTCACTCCGAGGCCTATTTTCGGCCAATTCAGTTCCTCCAGCGTAGGCATCAGTTATGTTTCAGAGATAGTAGTAGTTTTTATTTGATTAAGTCCAGCATTTTCCTAGATTAGATGCAAGAGTGGTCTTTTGTGTGTGATAAGAACCACTCTTGTTGATTAAGTCCAGTGTCTTAGTGAAATTAATAATTTGATTTATGAACAGTTAGCTAAATTTGAGTCTCAGTCCCCTAAGGACGACAACCCCTCCAACTCTTTAAATAGTTTTCTTTTGGATATTGTAATGGTTGGGATTTTTGGGGAAGGAATAAAAATTCAACAGACTGGTTGGACCCGTTTTATGCATGGATTAAAGCTCTCTACCTGCTGAACATACTCTTGATGACAGTGTTTCATTCAACTGCTCATGTGTTTTTATTCTTATCTTGAATGTAGTTTCTGATTTGTGCGACGTACATTTCATTTCCTTTCAACTATTGTATGACTTATTTTTACTGATCTACAACCTGTCAAACAACTAATGCTTTGGTGAAGATTCGTTTTTATTGCAACCTGTGGGAGTTACTGTGTTTTGATACATGTTTGATGTCTTGGAATGATATTTTAAGTATTGAACTTCTTGCAGCAGAGTATTCATTGAGTAGTTTGTTGTCTCCTTATGTTTTCTATTATTTCATTGATCTGTCATTGGTGTGCCATCAGCCAAGGGGGGCCCTCATCCATACTGTTCTACTAACCCAAACTTGCCTTTGTCTTGATAGAATAACCCTCTGACCAACCAACAAAAAGTTGAAGAAAAAATCATTTTAAATTGATAGGTGGCCTAGCTTTTCCCTTTAGCAGTCAGGTGTAGACCTTAGGACCAACATCTTCTGGCGTCGTTGTTGGGGAACAGAGTAACGAAATATATTTCCCTAGGAGAATGACAATTGATCAGCTCTAACCTTTGATGGTGAACAAATATCAGACAAAAATACACTGCCATCTTTCACCTGGTGACTTCACTGAGTAAAATTTAAAAAATAAATATTGGCGCCCAGAAACGGATTCAAAAGATCCAAATCTAAAAACAACAAAGCCAAGAGGGCTGATTATAACCTTGAGAATAACACAGTAGGCTCTGATCTAGAAAGGCAACTAAGAAAATATATTGTACCTCAGATATACATTTCCCCCCTCAAGGGTAAAGCTACACAGTAAGAAAATACTTCAAACCATCATCACAAGCAGCTTGAATTTGCTAGCCCTGAGAATCATAATCCCAAAGGGGCTCAGACATCTCCTACTCCTGATTCCACTTTAGCATCCAGTACTGCATCCACTCCTATATCTCCCATAAATTTTCAAACTCCTATTTTTCAAGCCATGGACGTTAATAGGATGGATGTCATAATTGCTTCCAGATATGCACCCTTAGTGCTACCTGTAGTTTTACATGCACTCCCAACCACAAACTACATGAAATATCTGCCAAGATATAATGGGGAAGGTGAAATAACTGTTGAAGAACATTTGGTATCCTTTTATAGTTTTGCATAAAACTTTAACATTGATTATTCAGATGTATGGATGAGGTTGTTTGTACAGAGTTTGGATGGGGAGGTCAGAAAATGGTTCAGAAGTCTTCCTACGACCTCCATTGAAGATATTGAGGCGTTGGATAAATATTTTATAAAGAAATGGGGAGATAGGAGAGATTGTCTCTATTACATCACTAAATTTGGGGCTCTAAAGAGAAAGAATGGTGAATCCATTTCAGACTTCACCCAGAGATTCAATAAAATGTATGGTAGAATCCCATATGAAATCAAACCAATTGAATCCTTTGCCAAGATCAATTATGCTAATGCATTTGATGTAGAGTTCTCCCTCCTCCCGAGAGAGAGAATATCAACCACATTGTTGTCCATGCAGGAAGAAGCCATAGAGGTTGAATCTATATTTTGGCATCAAACAAATTAAAGGCTAGATCTGATAAAGAGAAGAAAAAACAGAGAGAGGATGCCCCTACCTCCTCCAACTCAACCACATCTGATCCCAAACTTCAAGAGATGACCAAGACCTTGAAGGATCTGACTTCTGAGATAGCTCAGCTAAAATTGGAATCCAAACAGCCAAACAGAACTTTTCAAGGGGCGGGTAATAGAAATCAGAACCAATTCATAAGGCCTAATGATGATCCCCAGGTAATGTAGAGGGAAAGGCGAAATTCTGATGATCAAATGGGTAGTTCCTCCTTTCCAAAGAAATCATATTGAGGAGATAGAAGCTGACAATGATGTTGTGGATGATACTATTGTGCTTTTCAATGAGACAGATTACTATACCAGTCACTTAACACAGTAAGAATATGAGGTATCACAATTGTCAAATCAATTTGATGATTAGATAGGGTAGAAGGGAGTTATCCAAGGTCAACCCAAGAAGAAATACGATTTGAGGATGATAAATGGAGCTTCCAAATCCACCACCTATGATCAAAGAAAACAAGTAGAAGCTCCTCCGAATACAAATCCAAATAAATGTATGCCATATAAATCTCAGTCATCTCCACTAGAAAAACCTCTTGCCCCTGAAATAAAGGAAGTCGATAAGCCACCAACTTCTTTCAGCCTAGAACATGAGCTGAGCAAAATCAAGATTCATGTACCTTTGACAGAATTGTTAAAAAATGAACCTTTCAAGAAATCTATCATGAAAGTTCTGCAACTTACTCTTTCTAGTGTACCTTTTGATGTTATTAGTCTACAAGATGAAAACCCAGCCATTACCATGGGCCCACATATTGAGGATGGATCTGATGCTTCTCCTCCTTTCTATATATATTTGAATGTCCATGATAACATCCCACACAACTCTCTTATGCACTCAGGAGCCTCTCACAATGTCATGCCCAAAGTTGTTATGGAAGAACTAGGTCTCGAGATTACCAAGCCTTACCAAGACCTGTACTCCTTTGATTCTAAGAAAGTAAAATGCCTTGGATTGATAAAGGATATGGTGGTTTCTCTAGCACAATTACCCATGAAGAGTGTAGTGATGGACATTGTGGTGGCCGACATTCCCCCAAAGTTTGGCATTCTCTTATCCAGAACTTGGGCTAAGAAGGTTGGAGGATCATTACAAATGGACCTCACATATGCCACCATTCTTGTGTTTGGTGGTGAGAACAAGAGGCCATACAGAGAGGTAAGGTTATCCTACATAGTTAGTGATCATCAGAACCCAATAAATCACCCCATTTATGTTGTTGAGGATGGGATTGGTTCGTCTGTTTTTCATTTAAATGATGATCAACCTGAAATATCAGTCAACCAACATAGAGATCAGTCGATGCCTAATCAACAAAACAAGGTGTGGAATATGTATTTTGATGGCTCTTTATCAAAAGAAGGATGTGGTGCAGGTATTCTCCTCATTTCCCCTTCATAAGAAGTAATAACCCTCTCTTATAAGCTGGAGTTTGAGACTACTAACAATATAGTTGAATATGAAGCTCTGATATTGGGATTGAGGGTTGGCAAAGACATGGTCATTGATTGTTTAGCAGTTTTGGGTGATTCTGATTTGGTCATCAATCAAGTGAGGAATATATATCAAACTAAGCAACAAAGGCTCAAGCAATATAGAAACAAGGTATGGGACCTTATTGATAATTTCTTTCTAGCATTTAACATTCCTTTCATCCCCAGAGAACAGAATCAGAAGGATGATTCTCTGGGCTTAGTTGCCATCTTGTTAAGGCCTCCCATTGGCCCAAATATTAAATATCAAGTAGAAATCAAACATAAAACAACCATCCCAGACAACATAAAGCACTATAAAGTCTTTAGTGATGATTTAGAGTTGCAGATATTTCTACACGTGATAGAGGAATTTTCCAATATCTCCATTGATCAAGAAAGTCAAGAATGTGAAAATGAGAAATTAGAAGATTAAAAAGCCTCTCATCTACTGAAGACAGTGGTTGGTCATGATATTGTGGAGCTGAAAACCAACCATATTCCAAAGGGGCTAGTGCCTTTGGAAAGATTGTTCGACAACAATGATGTTTACAAAGGAACTTCCATGGAGAATCAAGAAGAGGAGGTGACAGAGTGCAATATTAGGACCATTGAGAATCCCAAGATCATCAAGTTGTCCAAAACATTAGTTGTAGAACAAAAAGACAGGTATGTCAGTCTCATTAAAAAGTTTTCTTATACTTTTGCATGGTCCTATGAATATTTGAAGACATTTGATATTGACATCATCCAGCACAAAATCCCTCTAAAAGCTAGGTCCAAGCCATTCAGATAGAAGATTCGACAATTTAATCCCATGTTAATGTCCATAATTGAGAAGGAGCTAAAACAAATGTTGGATGAAAGATTATTGTACCATTGAGGTATTCAAACGTGGTGGCCAACTTAGTACCTGTAAGGAATAAAAGTGGGGAGATACACTTATGTGTTGATTTCAGAAATCTCAACAACTGTTGTTTAAAGGACAATTACCCCCTCCCCAAGATGGATTATATTTTACAGAGGGTGGTAGGTGCACACATAATTTTTTTGTTGGATGGATACTCTGGTTATAACCTGATATTAGTTTGTGAGGAAGATAAAGAAAAAACAACATTCACCACCCCATGGGGAACATTCATGTATGACAAGATGCCCTTTGGGCTGATGAACGCAGGGGCTACTTTTCAGAGGGCCGTGGACATAGATTTTGTGGGGGAGAAAGAAAAATTTATGGTCATATACCTAGATGACATTATCATTTTCTCCAAGTCTGATGAAGAACATTTGCAGCATTCGGAGCAAGTTTTCAAGAAATGCAAGAGGTATGGGATATCTCTCAATCCTAGGAAGTCTCACTTTTCCATGCCAAAAGGGAAGCTCTTGGGCCACATCATATCATCCAAAGGCATAAAAATTGATCCAAAGAGGTTTTGTTCCATTCAACAAATTGAGATCCCCAGAAATAAAAAGCTTGTCCAGTCTTTTATTGGTAAGATAAACTTCCTCAGACGTTTTGTGCCAAATTTTGTTGAAATTCTAATGCCCATTACTAACATGTTGAAGAAATATATTGTGATAAAATGGTCCTTGGAGGAAAAATCATCTTTTCAAAAAATCAAGAAAGCTTTAGTTGAAGCACCTGTATTGGCCAGTCCTAACTATACCAAAGATTTCTTCATCTTCTCCTTTGCCTCAGATGAAACAATTGTTGTTGTATTGCTGTAGAAAAACGAAGAAGGGCATAAGTTGACCATAGCCTTTTTTAACAGATCCCTTCGAGATGTTCAGCTCAAGTATGATATATTAGAAAACAAAGGCTTATGCATTGGTCAAAGCACTCAAAGCCTTCAGGGTTTATGTGCTACAGTCTAGCATAATGGCCTTTGTTCCTAGCAATAGTGTCAAAGATATTCTGGTCCAGCCAGACATCGAGGGGTAAAGAGGAAAATGGATTGTCAAACTACTGGAGTATGACTTTCACATAAGGTCGACCAAGCTGATCAAGGGGCAAGGGCTGGCCGAATTTATATCAGAATCAAACTATAACGTGCTAGAATTGCATCAAATATTCACCCAATCAAATGCAACCATCATACAGCCTGGACAAGACAAATTATAGGTATTTGAATACTCCTCTTATCCTTGGTATAAAAACATCATCTATTTTCTACAGCATCTTGAATGTCCACCAGATGTGAAGAAGATGAAGGCCAGGTCTCTCAAATTGAAAGTTGTCAAATTCTACATTTCAAACTAGAGCTTGTATTGGAGGGATCCTACTGGCATTTTGTTGAAATGCCTTGATGAAAATGAAGCCAAACAAGTCACCACAAAAATGCACAGAGGAGTGTGTGGAGGGCACCAGCATTGGAAGGTAACAATGTTGAAGATCCTGAGGGAAGGATACTACTAGCCCACCCTTTTCTCTGATGTGTTTTCCACTATTAGAGCCTGCAATGAATGTCATATGTTTGCAGAGAAACAAAACTTACTATTACTGCCCCTGAAACCTATCAATGCCAGTAGTCCACTCCAGCAATGGGGGTTAAACTTCATAGGAGAAATAAATACAGCCTCTAGTGGACAACACAAGTGGATCCTCACTGCCACCAACTACTTCACCAATTAGATTTAGGTTGTGCCCACCAAGAATGTCATTGACATGGTAATTATGAATTTCCTACAAACTAATATTTTTTCCAGATTTGGTTGCCCCAACAAGCTTGTAATGGACAATTCCCAAGATTTCAAGTCCAAAGCCATGATTGACTTATGTGGCAGTCACAACATTTCCTTGACACATTCCACACCCTATTACCCTAAGGGAAATGGCCTAGAAGAATCATCAAACAATACTCTGATCAGGATCATTAAAAAAAAATTGACTAAAAGCAAGAAATCTCGGGACTCTAAACTCAAATATGCCCTATGGGAGGACATGATCAGCACTAAGAAGTCTCTAGGAACCTCACCATTCCATCTTGTTTATGGCATAGATGTCATTTTTCCTACTCATCTTGGTATACCAGTCCTTAAATTCTTGCAGGAGGATATTGAGGAACCCAATGACATCCAACGGAGAATATTCCAGATTATAGAAGTTCAGCAAAGAAGAGAAGCACTTGATCAGAGGACAGAGGCATGCCTGAGCAAGATCAAATCAACCTTTGATAAGAAAACCAAGAAGGATATTTTTCATAAAGGTGACTTGGTTTTGAGGTGGTATACCAGAAGGGATGACAAGTCCAAGCACGGTAAATTAGACAACCTCTGGTTGGGCCCTTTTAAGGTGGTTGAAGTTCTGAACAACAACACATTCATCCTACACAATCTAGATGATACAGAGATCTTTGGAGGCCCAATAAATGGGTGCTTCCTGAAACACTATTTTGTTTGAGGATGGGGGGAGGCCCCTCTTGTACCATAGACGTTTCTTTTATTATTGCCTTTGATTATTTATTTGTGTGTGAATAAAGACTCCATAGACCAATAAGGCACTGGGGTGTAGTTCAGTTTTCAATTCAATAAAATGCATGGTTGAGGAACAGTAACAGGTACGCAGGGTTGATAGACAATAACAAGGGTATGTGATAAAAAGTAAGAGTGGTTATCTAATCTCAAGGCACCGATATACAATTCTTAGCACCTCACAGGGATGAGCTATCCCCAGTTGGAGCCAATGTTGCAAACTAGGTCTGCATCCCCTACTTTTCTTCTCTTGTAACCCCAGGCCATCATTAATTTTTATTTTTCTGGTTGGTTGAGTCATTTTCCCACTACAAAGTGTCTTGGTACTTATTAATTTTTGAGTCTTTGCACGTTTTTGTTTCTGTCTTTCTTGAATGATAAAATATATTTCGGACTTGGTTCAAAGTACTTGTCATCATGTTTTCCATTGATTGAGATCACAACAAGTCGACCAAGAATTTAAGTATGCATAAGAAAGGCCCGTAGGCAAATGCAGTGATCCAGAGTGATCGATTTCAGACTCAGATTTTCAAAACAAATAGGGAAATTTCCAACGATAAATATCCACCAAGCAAATCATCTGAAGGCTCTCGTCCATTCGGGGTTGCATAACCGCGCGGATTTTTTCATCAGAACATCACATCACCTCCATGCATTCCACTACTACTATCGCTCCTCTCACCACCTGACACTTGTCCTCCATAACCCCCATGCTAATCTCCATCAGCAGTGGCCCACCTCTCCAGATCAACTGCCCTTATCGCAACTCGGACCCCCCTGACCATTCTACCTTTAACTGTNAAATCATACCCCCCCTCTCTAAACCTCTTACCGCCTACCCCCCGCTCCGAGTTCCTACTGGATTGTCTTTTAATACCACCCTGCTCACCTTTTTCCACATGTTCTTCCATTCACTTCCCAACCTATCTACTCCTCCTCTCTCTACGCGCCACCTATATCCTTCACTACACATCGCCAACTCCATACTCTCGATGCCTCCATCATATTCACAACTCCTATCACTTTTTGACATCTGTCTTCACATATCACCTACCCTCGTGTCCACTCATCCCGTCTTCCTATTGGACGCCCACCTCCATGTCTTCCTATTCACCACCAGTTCATCACAGTGAAAATGAGGAGAAGGGTCAATTACAGTCGAGACGAACTGCACTTAGCTTCTAAAAGCTCAGACACAGAAAAAGAGTTAAGTCTCATTCACAGATCGATGCATATTAGTTCCAGAAACACTTCAGCAAACTTCTCATACATCCAGTTATCTCTAGTGGCCTCCAATAGATCGCAGACATGCCATCGTTCAACACAGAGCTCTTCTCTGTCCCTCTGAGGCCTATTTTCAGCCAATTCAGTTCCTCCAGCGCAAGCATCAGTTCTCTCTCAGAGACAGTATTAGTTTTTATTTGATTAAGTCTAGAATTTTCCTAGATTAGATGCAAGAGTGGTCTTCTATGTGTGATAAGAACCACTCTTGCTGATTAAGTCCAGTGTCTTAGTGAAATTAATAATTTTATTTATGAACAGTTAGCTAAATTTAGGTCTTAGTCCCCTAAGGACGAGAACCCCTCCAACTCTTTAAATAGTTCGCTTTTGGATATTGTAATGGTCGAGATTTTTGGGGAAGGAATAACAATACAACAGACTGGTTGGACTTGTTTTATGCATGGATTAAATCTCTCTACCTGGTGAACATACTCTTGATGACATTGTTTCGTTCAACTCCTCATGTGTTTTTATTCTTATCTTGAATGCAGTTTCTGATTTGTGCGACGTACATTTCATTTCCTTTCAGCTATTGTATGACTTGTTTGTACTGATATGCAACCTGTCAAACAGCTAATGCTTTGGTGAAGATTTGTTTTTCTTGCAACCTGTGGGAGTTACTATGTTTTGATACATGTTTGATGTATTGGAATGATCTTTTAAGTATTGAACTTCTTGCAGCAGATTATTCATTGAGTAGTTTTTTGTCTCCTTTTGTTTTCTATTATTTCACTAGTTTGTCATTAGTGTGCCATCAACCAAGGGGGGGCCTCATCCATACCGTTCTTCCAATCCAACCTTTCCTTTGTCTTGATAGAATAACCCTCTGACCAACCAATGAAAACTTGAATAAAAAATCATTCTAAACTGATAGGTGGCCTAGCTTTTCCCTTTAGCAATCAGGTGCAAACTTTAGGACCAACGGCAGGCACGAACCAGAGGCTGACACGTGACGAGGACCAGGATTGACACATGTCCTCTTTAGGGGGCGACATGTGTCATTTGTAAATTCTAACCTTGTACAATATCTATTGCAAACTGATATTCAGAAAAGAACAGAAAAGATACAATGGCAAATACAAACATTACACAGACATTTTTCACCTGGAAACCCAAACTGGGAAAACCAGCATATATTATATTCATACCTTGTGTTACATTGTTTACAATACAATATACATATAGGAGCCAGCGGCATCCAAAACCCTAACCCAATGACCTGGATTAGTACAAAACCCTAATTCCTTAACCGGAAATAGAAAACCATCAGCAAAAGACCATGTGCCGAAAAACCACCTAATATCATGTGGTCCCGGAAATATGTCGTCTCGGTAATATGTCGTCCCTGAAATATGGCGGCCCCCCCTCTAACCCCCCTGCACGCCCGACGCAGGCGCTCAGACACTTCATCTCGTGCAAAGAATATAACACATACCCAACATTCCCAACATCATTCTCTAATAGGAATAAGGGGTTTGTGAATCATCCATATCCCGATGACACATGGCACCTTAGTTGCGGTTCCATGTCACCCTCAATGATGTCAGTGAGCCACGTCAGACCTAGACATACAACCTTCTAAATTATTTCAAATCTCACGTTTGAGGTCTTCCCACATAGATACATAGATACACAACTCCCATCACTTCTCAACTCTGAGCTTCAGATCTTACCAACTCCTCACATCGCGAATCCCCCGAAGATCCAAGTCTCTGGACTCTCGAATCTAATTCCACATGTCCCCTACCCATTAACGGTTGAGATTCACTTCGTCATTCATTAATTTAGGATTTTTCACACTTTGAAGACTCTTTGTCAATTTCCTCCAGAGTACCAAGTCTCCAGACTATAGGTACTCCTGCCACAACCTCTCATCCAACATCTCTAGTCCAATGAACGACATTTGATAGGGGACGAGAGGGGGCCACGTGTCACTCCATGATGCATTCTCGGTTGGTTGGGAAATTAAGAGGGGTTCTCAACAGAGTCCTTAGATCAACATTTGAGAGGGATCCTAAAGGATCCACGGATCGACGGTCTATGTCACTTCATAAATTCGACATTCAACATTCGGCATTCAATGTTCTACATTGAACGTCGGTGTTCAGTGTTCTACGTTGAACGTCGAAGTTCGACGTTATACCTTGAAATTCAGTGTTCATCATTCAACGTTGAACGTCCCTATGTCTTCACATTGATACTGTCGAATACCTGAACTTCTGGATAGTCGTTGATCTGTGGACACATATCCCTCTATTCTCAATGGTCCAGATTAACTTCGCTACTCCGACATTCGGGAGTTTCAGTGCTAGACCACCCCTATCCCCCCGAAGTGGAACTTCGCTGAAGTACTTAACGCCACCCCTTCCTAAGTCCAATCTAACGACGGAGAGATATCTCCACTAGATTCCCATATCCATGGCCCTCATCAATTCGCAACTCTAGCCTTTGGTTGTTTTCGAGGGTTGTAGAATAGTAAGTCCCAAAGTCTCGAAGTCAAAGTAGCTTCACTCCTTTCAGACTTAGCGATGGGTTTCCAACCCTGGGTCATATGGGATTATATTGAGGTTCCGGGCTACACTCATCTCTTAGTTGAGACTTGATTAATTCCATGGGTATGAGCCTTCGGTCACATGGGTGGAAGGTCTAAAGGAAACACCCTTCTCCCACAGAGTTGAAATTGACATTCCCGCTAAGGTAAACTAAAAAGGTTAGTAAGACTTAGACGTTTCAGTTAATCCTACCCCAACTCTCCTGCGGATTCACATCCCATAACTCTCTAGCGGCTAAATTGAGGTAAATCAAAGAACATGTAAATAGCACAGTTTACAAAAGCAAATGAGCATTTATAATAATTGTTCAAACACTGAAAAACTTAAGCATAAACACAGACATTCAATCATCACATCCAATGTATTACACAAACTATGAAAATACTTATCAGAACTGGAAAATGTGAAGCGACTGCTGAAAGGGGTGCATGTTTCCACCCAACCATAGGCACATCCACTCCTGACAGATTTACTGTTGGCCACCCCCAAGCTAGACCATGATTCTCTGAGAGATATTCCTTCTCCTTGCTCCATGACAGTCAGGGACGGAAGTTACTCTCCTCCTCCCGCAAGATCTTGGCAATCGGCCTTCTCTATACCAAGCAAGTAGGTCTGCAGGAGCACTTCCTCAGTCACTCATCAACCTCATTTATCATCTTGTAGTGAGACCCTTTTCATTGCTTATTACAGCCAAAACGAGCTTGCTTCTCAGCTTTTCTCACAACTCCAGAGTCAAAACATGTTCTCTTCTCTTCTGGAGATTGTTTTCTCTGCTATGCTTCCTTGCAGATCTGCCTCTGTCCCCTAAACTACTTCCTTTCTTCCTTCCTCAACAAGGTTGTGTGGGTCCAAATCCCCAACTCATGGTCAGGCCTAGAAGCCTTGTAGATGGGTACCATGCCCCATGTCCTCATTAACTCTTGAGGAGGGCCTTCCAACTACCATACTGACTGGTAATTCATTTCTCGGTCAGAGGACTATTGAGCAATTACACCTAGTAGGTATTGGTTTGGTGAGGGTCATCTCAACCATTCTTGGTTTCCCTCACCATCTCTCTCATAGCATCCATGGTATATCTTGGAAAACTCCCCCCTTTCAGCAGTTGTGAAACACATATCCAATTTCTATTAATAACAAAAAATTCATACATTGACCCTTTTATACAAAGGTCCATCAAATCAAACATTCACACATATTTAGTCTACCATAGTCTCTTGGCCAGTTATAGTTATATTTACAAACTGGGGGAAACAGGGGTATCACAATCCCCTCTCACTGAAAGGAACACTGTCCTCGATGTTCTATCTGTTGATGTGCATTATATGTACAGAAGTAAACAAAAATGGATATGCTTGTTTCATGCCATCCTACATTTTCCATGTAGCCTCGTCTGGGCCAAATTGTTTCCATTGCACCTTGACCTATGCAATGGTTTTTATCCTGAGTGGGGTTTCCTTCCTATCTATTATTCATTGATGTTTTGGTAGGAATTCTCCCTCGGGTTCCACCTGAATCACAGACCAGTCAATAATATGATTCGAATCATGTACATACTTCTTTAATAAAGAAACATGGAAAACATTATGTTCCTTCACTGTGGGAGGAAGTGTTATCTGATAGGCTACTAGTCCCACTCTATCCAAAACTTCAAAGGGTCCACAATATCGAGGTGCCATCTTGGCACAAGATCCCATCCTCAAAGAGATTTTCCTGGGTCTAACTTGGAGATACACATGATCCCCTGCTTTGAACTCTATAAGAGTCCTTTTCATGTCTGCGTAGCTCTTTTGTCTATCATGGGCTATCTTCATATTTTGTTTGATCTGAATTACTTGTTGTTCCATTTCCTTTAGTGTATCTGGCCTGATTGTAACTCTGTCTACTGGGTTGTTCCAACTGATTGGAATGTTGCATTGTCTTCCATAGAGGACTTCAAAAGGCCTCATTTTTAATGACACTTGATAGCCATTATTGTAGGAAAATTCTACCAGCGGTAGGTAGACCTCCCACTTTTTGGGTTGATGCATTGCATGCATCCTCATCATGTCTTATAACACTTGGTTTACCCTCTCTGTCTTCCCATCAGTTTGAGGGTGATAGGTTGGACTAAATATATTTCTTAGGTATGCCATGCAGTCTAAATATCTCTTTCATGAAAATGATGGTAATATCTATTTCCTTTCACATTGACTTGACGGGTATGAAGTGAGAAGCCTTGCTCAGTTTTTCCACAACTACCATGATGGCGTTGTTTTGTTTGGTCAATCTTGGTAATCCTGTGATGAAATCCATGGAGATGGTTTCCCATTTCCATTCGGGAATTGGTAGGGGATGCAACATCCCTGCCATGTGCCAGTGATCTGCCTTGACCTGCTGACATTCTAGACACTTAGCTAAGTAATCAACTATGTCCTTTTTCAATCTGGGCCAATAAAATAGTTTCCTAGTGGTCGTGATCATTTTCTGATAGCCCGGATGACTAGTATATGGTATTTTGTGTAGTTCATACATTATAAACCTCTTCAATTCGTCATGATTTGGAATATACAATAACCCTTGTAATTCAGCAGACCATCATTAAGCATCTGATAGCCTTTGTACTTCATCCCTGTGGGCTCTTGCTTTAGGTATGATGTCATGGTATTGAAAAATGCATTTGTTTCCTTTGCACTTTTGACTCTCTCTTTGATATTTGATTCACTGGCGCTTACAGATGCTAAGTGAACCATTTTCATACTTCTACTAAGGACATCATCCACCCTATTCTCCTTTACTTTGATATGTTTGATTTCAAAATCAAAATCACTATGGAGAGCCATCCACCTATCTTGTCTCACATTGAGTTTTGGTTGATCAAACAAATACCTCAACCCACTATGGTCTGTCATAAGTACAAATCTTCCACCTAAGAGGTAATACCTCCAAATTTTTAAAGCATGCACTATGGCAGCCAATTCCATATGGTGGGTCACATAATTGACTTCATGATCATTCAATTTTTTGGATTTGTAGCAAATCACATGTCCATATTGCATAAGGACTCCTTCGAGTCCTTCCTTGAAGGAATCTGTACACACAAAGAAGTCCTTGTTATAACCCTAAAATGCACCATACAGGTTTACCTGGCATCAGGCCAACTCATGCCTCTTCCTAGCCAAAGCCATGCTGAGTATTTCCTCAAAAAACCACTCAAAACAATCAACCCGCGCCCTAACTTCTCACTGGGCGCGGGCAACCGCTTGTTGTCCTCTTACTGCACACGGGTATCTGCGGGCTAGCTCAAAACAGCCCGCGAGTACCTAACAATGCAAAAAATCAGGGAAGTTTCCGCCGAGACTCGGGGCTTTTTGTCAATTAACTGAAACTCTCCGCCATGCATGGCCGAGAGTTCGACTAAAACCCTAGCTCTTCCTAGCCTATAAAAGGAGGGGTAGGGGTACTAATCAAAGGAGGAAAATCATAGTAAAGGAACTCTGCCAAATTGCCAAGCCAGTTTTGTCCCAACCCTTTAGCTTTGCCTCAAGCTTTAGGAGAAACTCAAGAAGCAGCAGTTGGAGGACAAAAAAGAAGAGGAAGAGCCCAGGATAGAATCGTGGAACGGTGACCGGCCTCAGAAATCATTGTAAGTTGATTTATATTGAAGTTAATGAAAAAGATACTTTTCCCGTCCCGCATACATAGGTCTCATCTATGATATTTGATTTATGTTTTTATCTCTAACCCCATAAT
>ML802467.1:366371-379146 GCA_009831015.1 Picea engelmannii
CCATAATAGATCAGTAGCATGCATGCATAGTATTGTTTGATTGCAGGAAGCTTTGTGGAAGGAGCAGCAGCAGCAAAAGGACAAGAAACTCAACGGAGGATCTACTTCAGCCGTCCGGAAAAAGGTTGGTTTATTCTTCTCTTTTATGCATGTGAAGAAAGAGGTTTCAGATTCGGGTAGAAGGTCAAAAGTTAAGTCTTAAGGGTCATTTTCTGCGTATAAGTTTAGAGCCCTAGCTTATTAGTCCATAGGGTAGAATACCCCACAATAGTCCTTGTTTGGGTCTGCAACCTTCAGTACAGGCACATTGGTTAGAAGGTTTTTCATCTCTTGAAATCTTTCTTCACATTCCGATGTCCAAATGAATTTAACCCCATTTTACTGAAGGGAGGTGATTGGGTAACCAATCTTGGAGAATCCCTTTATGAACCTCCTATAGTATCCTGCTAGGCCCCTAAAGGATGTGATGTCAGATACATCCTTTGGGGTAGGCCAATCCATGATGGATTTAATCTTGTCAAGATCAACTGCCACTCCTTACTCACAAATAACATGGCCTAAGTAATGGACTTGTTTCTGGAAAAAGTCACACTTACTAACCTTAGGATAGAGCTGGTGTTCTCTTAGTACATGGAGTACTAGTTTGAGATGTTCTTCATGTTCTTCCCTATTCTTGGAATATATTAGGATATCATCAATGAAAACCAACAAAAACCTATCCAAGAACTTTCTGAATACGTTATTCATTAATCACATAGAAATGGTTGGTGCATTGGTAAGCCCAAATGGAACCACCACAAATTCATAATGACCATATCTTGTCCTAAAGGTTGTCTTGTGGATGTCTTCATCTTTAATTCAGACCTGATCGTATCTAGACCTCAAGTAAATCTTGGGGAATATTGTAGCACCCCTTAATTGGTCAAACAAGTCATCGATCCTTGGTAAGGGATACTTATTCTTGATGGTCATATTATTGAGTTGTCTATAATCTATGCATAATCTGAGTGTGCCATCCTTATTTTTCGCAAACAAGGTTGGTGCTCCCCATGGGGACACACTAGGCTGAATGTAGCCTTTGTCCCACATCTCCTTCAGTTGTAGTTTGAGCTCAACTAGCTCTTATGTACTCATTCTATAGTGTGTTCTATACATTGGCACCACTCTTGGTACAAGTTCTATTGAATATTCAATATCCCTTCTTGGAGGTAGACCTGACACCTCTTCTGGGAATACATATTTATATTCTCTTAATATGGGATGGTCCTCTGGGTTGGGTTTTCCATTCTCAACAAAGTTCAATACTTGTATTGCAAACAAGGGACATCCCTTTCTGCAATACTTCTTCACTTGGAGGGCCGATATTTGTCTCACTAAGACAGACTTTTGAATCCCTTGTAGGGTTACCCTTCTTCCTTCTTCATTTTCACACTCCAAAGTTTTACTGTAACAGTCGAACCTGGTTTTGTGGGTAGCCAACCAGTCCATGACAATCAATAGGCCATAAGATCCTAAAGGAAGTATGTTTAGTTTCGCTTGGGTGGGAAACCCACTTATAATGAATCGGTATGCTGGTATGACCTATGTTACGTTTCTTTTGGTTCTAGTGGCTAGTTTTACCAGCCATGATTTAACATGTTTAGCTTGTTGCAATTTACATTTCTCAATGATTTCATGGGAAGCATAACTCAAATTAGAACCAGAGTCAATTAAAATGGAAACAGGATGGTTGGAAATTGTACCTTCCATCTCCACCACTGAAGCTTGGTGGTCATCTTGTCTATTATCCAAGCATGCATAAAATTGTGGCATGCTCCTAGCCACATCATTGACTGTGGCAGCCTCTTGGACATTGTATACCCTCTTATTTCTCTATTTCCTATGCAGACAATCCCTCAACAGATGTTCCTCTCCACAACCCCAACATTTCAAGGGTTCTCTCTTTTTTTTATCATTCTTACTTGGAACTACTCCGAATGGTTTATTTCTCCTCTCGGATGCAAAATTTTGTTGATACACACTTCTGGTAGGAAGGCTCATCCTAGAGCTCTTCCCATGGTTCTTAAATCTCGAGGATTTAAAACCCTTCTTCCTGAATCCTGGATTTTTTTTCTTCTTCAAGTCTTCATGGGGTTTTGTCTTATTATTGAATTTCTCATAGCAATACCTTGATTTTCGAACAGTATCTTCTAAATTCTTTAGCTCATAAAACTAAATTATGTCTTGGTAGGAATGAGGTAATCCACTAATAAATCGTTGAATCTTTACTTTTTCATCCTTTATGTAGGGCACATACTTCATCATCTCGATAAATTTGTTGATATACTCATTTATGGTGAGTTGTCCTAGCTTGAGTTTATAGAACTCCTTGGTCTTCCCATCAAAGTACTTTTCTAACAGATTCTTCTTATTGAAGTATTTCTCAATTTTTTTGCATGAAAAGTCCTTCTCATGGATTCCTTTCACATTCCTAAGGTCCTCCCACCAAATGGAAGCTTTCCCATTCATGTTGAAAATTTCTATCCGAGCCTTAAAGTTTTCAGAGTAGTCATGGACTCTAAAGTACTTCTTCAAGCCGAGTAGCCAAACTTTTGCTTCTTCCCCCTTATTAATCTCTCCATTGAAGGTGGGTGGTTTGGATTTCATGAACTCTTCAGGGTTGTGACTCTTGGAATGTTTCCTCTTCTTTCCTCTTGCCTGAGAATGGGAACTAGTTTTGCAACTAGAATATTCCTTAGAGTTGTCAGTGTCCTTAGAGGGACATTCAGGTGAGTGTCTCTTGGCTCAATGTTGGTGGTGAGTGTCTCTTGGCTCCATGTTGGTGGTGAGTGTCTCTTGGCTCCATGTTGGTCCTTCCTTGAGATTATCCTCCTGGTGTGGCCACTTTCTGGACCATGCTTGTGTATATCAAGTGGACTTGGAGTTTTCTTAGTATGATGCATGTCCACATGAATGGAAACTAGACCATGTTATAATTTCCTTTGTATATCTGATAGACTTTACAGTAGGACTGCATTAAGTTCGGTCTATTTTTCCTACTCCTTTATCAGCCTTTCATTGTCATCCTTATAACTTTGTAATTATTCCATGAGGCTTCTTACAGTTTCGACCAAATCTGGAGGGGTTTCCACCAACCTCCTTTCATCAGATTCTTCCTCTCTATTGTGGGAGCTCTCCCCCAACTCATGGTGTGTCACCATCCCTTGCATTGTAGTTTTCCCACTATTCACTGACTGCTTGAAAGAACTGACAAAACATTTTTTGTTAGTTACTAATATACCAATTCATGAACAACACATATTATTTCAAAGTGAAGTTATCTTCTTTATTCAAAAACATTAGCAGCATACAATGCATATTTCCAAAGCATCTATCAATAGTAGAAGGTTTTGTTCCTCTGTTTAGTAGAGATTCAGACAAGTTTCTTATAGAAGGGGGTAAGGTAGGGTGTTACCCCATAAATTTCTCTAATTATATTTTTATGTGACTCATGCATGAGCCCAAGTAGGCCAAGTGTTGTTTCCATGCTCTGATACCAATTTGTAACACACCCGACCCCTAAATACCCTTTCTAGGGACGGGGCATCAAATGTTTTCTCATTCAAATCATCCCAAATCATCTCTCTAAGGTATCCATCCTATTCTACTCATCTGTATCTTTCTAATGACTATTATCGGCTCTAATATGACCTCTGGTTTGCAAGATATGGCCTCTCGGTGTTATCCGGGCGTTATTAGTTGGGGTGTTCGATGTTCGGGGCTGAGCACACCTTTTCTTACTGCACACATTCTCACCAAAGTCCTAAAATATTTCCACGTGGCCTTGGCCATTCGGCGATCAACATTCTAGGTTTCGGTGTTCGACAATTGGCAATTGGCGTTCTACATTTCAGCATTCGGAAATCGACGATTGACATTCTACGTTTTGGCGTTTGACAATCGACGATCGACATTGAATGTTTCAGCGTTAGAAAATCGGTGATCGACATTGAACGTTTTAGCATTTAACAATCTACGATCGACATTGAACGTCTCCCTACTATACTACGCCCCAAATATTCCAAAGTCCCAGACTCCCGGAGTCTCGATCGTATCACCAACCATGTTGGTCAGGCGGGCACGAACCAGAGGCTGACACGCGGTGTGGACCAAGGGTGACATGTGTCCTCATTAGGGGGTGAAATATTTCATGCTCTAATAGGCATAAGGGGTCTATGAATCATCCATATCCTAGTGACATGTGGCACCTTAGTTGCGGGTCCACGTCAACCTAGATGACATCAGTGAGCCACATCAGCTCCAGACATACAACCTTCTAATTTCTTTCAAATATCACGGTCGAGGTCAGCCCATGTAGATCCATAGATCCATGGCTCCCATCACTTCGCAACTCCGGGCTTCAGAGCTTACCAACTCCTCACATCGTGAATCCCCCGAAGATCCAAGTCTCTGGACTCTCGAATCTAATGCTACATGTCCCCTACCCGTAAACGATTGAGATTCACTTCATCGTTTGTGACTTTGAGATTTTTCACACTTTGAAGACCCTTGGTCAAGTTCCTCTGTAGTACCAAGTCTCTGGACTATAGGATCTCTTGCCACATAGCCTCTCATCCAATGGCTCTAGTCCAATGAATGACATTTTAAAGGGGACAAGAGGGGGCTACGTGTCACTCCATGAAGCATTCCTGGTTGGTTAGGAAATTAAGAGGGGTTCTCAACAGAGTCCTTAGATCGACGGTTGAGAGGGATCTCGAAGGATCTGAGGATCGACGATCTACGTCACTTCACAAATTCGAAATTCAGCATTTGGCGTTCTACATTGAACATTGGTGTTCGACATTCTATGTTGAATGTCGATGTTTGACGTTCGATGTTGAACGTCCCTATGTCTTCACATTGATACCGTTGAATACCCGAAATTTCAGATAGTCATTGATCTATGGACACATGACTCTCTATTCTCAATGGTCGAGATTAACTTTGCGACACCGTCATTCGGAAGTTTCGGCGCTAGACCACCCCTATCCTCTCGAAGTTTAACTTCACTGAAGTACTTAATGCTATCCCTTCCTAAGTCTGATCTAACAGTGGAGAGAGATATCCACTAGATTCCCATATCCACCGCCCTCATCAATTTGTGACTCCGACCTTCAGTTGTTTTCGAGGGTTGTAGAATCATAAGTCCCGAAGTCCCGAAGCCAAAGTATCTTCACTCATTTTAGACTTAGTGAGGGGTTTCCAACCCTGGGTCATATGAAATTATATTGAGGTTCTAGGCTACACTCATCTCTTAGTCGAGACATGATTAAGGCCATGGGTATGAGCCTTCGGTCACATGGGTGGAAGGTCTGAAGGAAACTCCCTTCTCCCACAAAGTTGAACTTGACATTCCCACTAAAGTAAACTCAAAAGGTTGGTAGGACTTAGATGTTTCATCCTATCCTGTCTCTCCTATGGATTCACATTCCATAACTCTGTAGCGGCTAAAATGAGGTAAATCGAAGACCATGTAAATATAAAATTTTACAGAAGAAAATGAGCATTCCTAATAACTGTTCAAACACTACAAAACTTAACCATAAACAGATACATTCAATCATCACATCCAATGTATTACACAGAGTATGAAAATACTTATTAGAATTGTAAAATATGAAGCGACTATTGAAAGGGGTGCATGTTTCCACCCAACCATAGGCACAACCACTCTTGACGGATTTAATGTTGGCCACCCTTGAGCTAGACCATGATTCTATGAGAGAGATTCTTTCTCCTTGCTCAACGAAAATTAGGGACAAAGGTTACTCTCCTCCTCCCATAGGATATTGGCAACCGGTCTTCTCTATACCAAGCAAGGAGGTCTACACGAGCATTTCCTTAGTCACTCATCATCCTTGTTTATCATATTGTAGTGAGACCCTGCCCATTGCTTCTTACAGCCAAAATGAGCTTTCTTCTCATCTTTTCTCTCAACTTCAAAGTTGAAGCATGCTCTCTTCTATTCTAGAGATTGTTTTCTCTACTCTTCTTCCTTGCAGATCTACCTCTGTCCCCCGAATTACTTCCTTTGTTTCCTTCCTCAGCAAGGTTGCATGGGTCTGAATCCCCAACTCATGGTCAGGCCTGGAAGCCTTATATATGGGTACCCTACCCCATCTCCTCATTAACTCTTAAGGAGGGTCTTCCAACTACAACCCTGACTGGTAATTCATTTCTGGGTCAGAGGAGTGTTGAGAAATTACACCCAGTAGGTACTGGTTTGGAGAGGGTCATCTCAACCATTCTTGGTTTCCCTCACCATATCTCTCATAGAATCCATGTTCTATCTTGTGAAACTCCCCCCTTTCAGTAGTTGTGCAACACATATACAATTTCTATTAATAACAGAAAATCCATACATTGACCCTTTTATACAAAGGTTCATCAAATCAAACATTCACACATATTTAGTCTGCCATAGTCTCTTGTCCAGTTATAGTTATATTTACAAACTAGGGAAAACATGGGTATTACAGGAGTCTAGACCATTTCCATATCTGTACTACCTGACTACCTAAGTACTAGAGAGTATTTTCCCGAGTGTTGTTCTCGGTGGCACTATAGCAATCAGGCGATCGATCAGTTTATCTATGGAGGGCTTCGGGAGATCTAGGTTGATCCGTATATAGGTACTGTTTGATGTGCTACCACTCGAAGGGGTACCAACAGGGGTTACAAGGGTGGTGAGAAGATGTGCGCTTGAGTACCACTTGTATTTCTTGCGTGTATGACTCCTTGACTGTGGGTTTATGCGTGTAATGATAGATCTCTGTAGCTTTAAGACATTGGAATACGTCTCTACCCTGAAAAAAAATTAACCCACAATTTTCTGCCAAGGAAAGTGCTTTGATATCACTTGTAGTATTCCATATATAAAATAGTATGTGGAACAGAAATATTTTAGCTATAAATGGCATAACAACAATGATATAACCGGAACAATAACAAAATAATACCAGAATAACACCAGAAAGAGAACCTTGATTAATGATAACAATGTTCACTTGCCTCTTCGAGCGGGAAACCTCTAGCAGAGCTCTATTAAAATAATATCCAAGACAATATTTATCATACCCTCTACTCCTATTTATACTAAATCTATCTATCCAAAAGAACAATCTAGAGGAAGATCCTTCTAGAAGCAGAAGCTTCTATTAGGTCTTCTTACATTTGACGTATTCTTCCTTGTTGTTAGACCTTATTAATATTGGCCTTTATTACATGGAATTATATCATTCTATATATGTGAGGGGTTAGGGAGGTTAGGTCCCTAATAGATAATACATGTGTAGAGAATGATGGGTTCATTCTAGTTTATAGTTGGATTAACGGAAGTGATTAAATTGTTGGTGTAATCAATTATCATATCACTTTGTGAAAATTTGTAATTGCTACCATGAAAATGTATATTTGTTATGACATTCTAACAGTTTGTTTGGATGAGTCTAATTTGGGAAAATTGCAGGTGGAGTGGTATTGGATATAGAAACAATCTAAGCCTATAAAGAATACGGGTCTCTACTACTACAAGAGACAAACATTATGAACAAAATCTCATACTTGAAAATTTTATTTTTCTTGTCTAAAACATTTTTGGAAATTGGAATTTAAAAAAGTACTGACAATTTGTTTGGTTGCGTGTAAATTGGGGAAATTGAAGAAATAATGGTATTGGATATGGTAGGGATGTAATCCCATAAATAATACCAATGCCTATTGTTGCAAGAGACAAATTTTATGAGTGGGAACCTCATGCCTAGGGAATTTTATTTTCCTGTATAAAATAGATTTGAGAAATTAAAAATTGTTATGATATGCTAATAGTTGGTTTAGCTAAGTGAAGGTTGAGAAAATTGCAAGAAGAATGGCCTTGGGTATGGAACTATTGTGAGATATAATAAATATTGATTTCTGCTACTATAAGAGACAAACGAATTATGAGTAAGAAGCTCATGCTTGGAAATTATGTTTTCCTGTATAAAACAGATTTAACATTTATGATTGAAAATTTTTATAATGATATCTCATGATGATTGTATGTGTGTAATACATATGATATGTTGGCTATTGAAGATAGAATCTCGGAAAGAAGAGTGCCAAAAGGAAATCGAGCTCAATGAAAAGGGCATGGAACGAAGAAAGTCCAATGGAATTGTTGTAGCTGGAGTTCCTGGAGCTGCAACTTTAAGAATTCTTGTTGAGTGCACTGAAGCCTTGAAGAAAAGTGGTAGAGCCTGAAGGACTGTAGAGCGGAGAAAGGGGTGCACTTCATTGGGTTGTGTAGGTTGATGGGGATGACATATTGCTAGTTGGAACTACTACTAGAAATGTAAATTGTAAAATATGTGTGCATGTTTTGGGTCGAAGTACCTATGTATGCATGTTTTCTTTTTAGACCAGAGCACCTATGTATATAAGAGTTGGTTGGACTATCTGTGCAGAGTAAAGGCCAGAGAGCCTAGACTTGTAATTTTAATAACATCGGTATGGTGTTATTCATTGAGGACAGTTTCGAAATAATGGGAGGGGGATGTAACACCCAACTTTTGATCTCTATGACTACAATGTATTATGTAATTGTGACTTAAGTTGGTGAGTCGATAAAGTTGAAAGGGGGATAGAGTGCCTAGGAAATGTAATACTTCTATATATATTAATAAAATACATTGTTGGTTGCAAGACAGAAAAGGACAAGAGAGGTGGGGATATGATTTCCATGAGAGATGGGGCTAAAGGAGCTAAGTATTATTATTATATTTTAATTACCCATCTTGGTTTTAATTGAGAAAAATGGTTACGTGAGCTTATTGGGGGGAAGTCCATGTGGATCTTGATTTCATGTAATTATATAAACACCTCTTGTGGGTTTCTTAGGGGTTCTTCTCCATTCACTCTTACGCTCTTTCCTTGGGTTCTTCTTCATTCACTCTTTCTCATTCATGTGCTCTTGGTATAGGAATGGAAATGAATGGGTGGAGGTGGAGAGCCATTGCTAAATGGATGTGAGGAATTTATGATCATTCTAAGAGGGAATGGATTCTTGTGTGCATATGATTGATGAAAGTTTTGAAAGAACTATCCATGGTTGAGAATCCTTGGAGTTTCCAGCATTGATATTTCTTGACCAGTAGCACTGGAGCCCTAGAGAGAAATGGAATAGCCTAAGGGACTGCATGGTAGAGAAAGGGGTTCATTTCTTTGGGTTGTGCAGGCTGGAGGGGAAGAGAGTCAGAAATTAGGATTTGTTTTGTGGTTGGGAAAACATGAGAGATTGTTAGATAACTGGTGTGTTTTTAGATTTTTATTAGGACCCATCCTTATGGATTCATAACCCTAGCTCGGGGCTGACACTCTTGTTGAGTGAAAATTAATAGCAGTGTACATGTTTGGGAGGAACGTCCTTGGTGTGTATCTAGTTAGTGAATGTTTACTTGGAAAGATCAGTTATCTCTGTGTTTTCAGTATAATGTGTATTCTGTTGTGTATTTATTTATCTCTTAGGTGTATTTATATGTGCTTTCTTGGATGGTTTAGCATGTTCTTGTTAATTGCATGTGTTGAATCCATATTTCTTGATTTTAAACAATGGAACAAAAATTAGTAATCAATCTAAGAGGGAGAATCTAGAAGTACCTGGGAAATGGGTAGATTTCATATTAGTACCCAGGAAAATCATCTTGGTATTCGTTGTACCGAGTATGCTACATGTTAGTTTCTTATCATTCTTATTGGGCATTTTGATGAAGTTTGACCCATCATGGTGGTTGGGTACGTTACATGATGTCAATAAATCGGATGCCATGCATAGTTATGTCAATTAAACACGTGATTAAGAAAGTGATGACACATTTTTTATATATGAGATTGTGATATGATAGAAAGGCATGCAATGAGTAGACATGGTGTTACACATAAAAAATCCTCACTTTGATAATGTCACATTCTCATTGTCATAAGTGTCACACTTTTTTCGCAAGTATCGTGTCACATTCTCGTCACATAAGTGTTGCATCATGAACGATACCATGAGAACACTTGATACAACCCATAAAACATGTTAGAATAAGAAGCCCCATAATTTGACAGTTGAAACAAAGTGTTTTTCTATAAGAATTAGTCATATTGACAACTTTTGGAAGATCGATGCTCCCCTGCTCATATGCAGGGAGTGCTAGCGCTCTTTATCTATCTAGTAGGGAGAGTTGTAGCATTTTTTTTCCCGTTATAAGGGAGAATCGAATTGTTTGAGAAAATATGGGAAGAAATCCCCTTTTCTCTAAGGACAACTATGGATGGATCGAGTTGGTTTGGCTTGAATATAAACCTTAGGCTGCATCTAAGGGATATATCACAACTGATGGATTCATATCCTCAACTAATCCCAAATATAACCAAGGTGGTTGACCCTCTCAAATCTTATAAATGGAGGCATTCTCATTGTGAACAGAGAGGAGAAATTATCAGCAAATCATTGTTATTCTAATCGTGGATCTTTCAAGCAAGGGTTGGACAAGGAGGACTTGGGGAGGCTGCTGCAACATCATCTGAAGATTGTAAGTGTATCTTTAAAGTTCGCATCAATATACTTGGCCTATTTCCTTCTATTATGTGTTTACATGTACTTGTCTATTCTTGTTTTAATATTTTATAGATAGATTGATGTTTTCTAATCCATTAGAGTAGGATATAGTTGTTTGTCTCTTGTGATCCATTGTATGCGCTGATTGGAACTTGTGGATTGGAGTAGCGCGGACAAACTTTGAAAGTGAGTTACAACATACTATCCCTCCTTCTCTCTTTTTCGATGGGAATAATTAATCTATAGGAATGGTAGTGTCCAAAGGTAGTTTTTTGTCTTGGTAGAGGGTTATGTACTCCAAGGAAAGATGCACATGTCCATAGGGGAATTATTTTGTAACACATGGGTAATAAGTTTGATAACTCATTATGTAACAATTATCTAATAAATCGATGATTAAATATGGGATGATAAAGTTATAATATAAATGGTAAGTCACATAAGGATTNTATGGGCTTGGGAATTAGAGACTAGAACTACTTTGAATACATTCTAAGAGAAATAGATGGAATTGGAAGCTTCTCATCATAATGGAAAAAGAAGGAATTTTAGCATTATCATCATAATCATCAAAATCAAAATCAAATAAACAAAAATTGTAATTCATAAAACACATGCCATGAAATGTGTGTGTGTATTCAAAATCATCTCAATTGTACATTTTTTACAAAATGGCACATCATGCCCAATATACAAACTGAGAGAAAGTTCCCAAACATTGAAAAGTGATACATGATACCCTGGACACAAAATGGCTCTCATTGGTCACTCATTAACCACTACCACCCTCGCAACTATCAGGTGCATCATAGAACTTGATCTTTCTTTTCTTACTTGAAGTAGCACCTTGAGTGGTTTTGTTCCTGGGCATGGTTCATCGCTCCATAGATTGGATAAAAAAAAAACATTATTATATTTTTTTCCACAGTGAATTAACATACTTACAAAACAATACTTTACAATTCAAGATAAGTAAACTCACAATAGATGATACTGATAATCACAAGAGTGTTACCCTCCTCCATGACCCTAATATCTTATCGATTCCACCATGCAACAGTTACAATGATAAAAGCATGAAATTTAATAAAAAAATGCATAAAATCAATTCCATTCATGATACATAAAAATTCATCAACAAATTCTCTCATTATGAATAACTCAAGAAGCTGTGGAGAGTCTCTATAAAGTGGATCACTATCTATAAAACCTACTCCAAGGAAACATTTTCTCTAGTAGCCTCACTGGATGGCACAATCTAGTATGCAATAGAGACGACTGGTGGGTTGCGTACAGGTGCAACCACTGTCAATGCATTGGATGGAAAAGGTGGTAGGGGTGGGTGGTGTATAGGTGCATCCACTGTGGATGGATGCGATGGAAAAAGGTGGTGGGGGTGGGTGGTGTATGGGTGCAACAACTATGGATGGATGGGATGGGAAATATGATGGGGGCGGGAGGTAATAAACCCCCACAGGTTGTTCAAGAGATGGTAAAACCCTTGGCTTGGAAACAGGTATCCCAAGAGTCAGGGTAGGGTGTCCAAGGATTGGAATAGCCTTGTAACTGGGAAAAATGGTTGGGGGAATGTTGGTAGTCATGGTGAGTGAAAGGGTGGTGGTACAGAAGACCTAGAAGTGGATGAAGAAACCTACATACATATTTATAATACTTTTGTTAGTACAAAAAAAGGAAAATTCAACCAAAACAATATAACATATTTCACATTTAAACAAGATTTAACTCAACACATGATACATGTGAAGGGGGTGAATTGTCCATCTTAGGTGGACATGGTTCATCACCATATGGTACCACAACCTATAGAAACACAACAACATTATATTTGAGGATGCCATATTTAAGAAAATCTTTGTGGTGAATTTATCAAAGGTGACACATACTTGTGTATGCGGACCAAATGTGCAGGTTGCCTCTACTGCTACATCAGTGGTGGAAAACAACACTAATGCATCTACCATCATGGAGGGTATGCTATCAAAGCGTATCAACTGAAAATATCATATAATAGGTTAACACAAATATATATAGAGAGAGAGAAATTTAATTTTGCAATGTCTAATCTAAAATCAAACATTTCACAAAAAATTTAACTTAACATTTATGTTTACTTGATATGTGACCAAATAAAGC
>ML802468.1:13900-28533 GCA_009831015.1 Picea engelmannii
TATATATATATGTTATGCTGTAACGAGCACCTGCGAAGGAGCATCAGGGTGGCGCACTGAAAGAAGAGTGCGCACAGCCCAAAAGTTTCGCGCACACTGGTTTAGTGTGTGACCTTTATGTTTTTTAGGCTAATGAGCCTGGATGCAAAAGATCAATACTTCTGTAATGAGAATGTAAATGTAATCACATGCAAATTTAATGAAAATACATCCCTACAGTAGACCGACCACATAAAAGAGAATGGGGGGCTTAAACTCCACTAACAGAGGTTGAGGGGGCTAGGTTAAAGGGGCTTAAACCCAAAAAGGAATATTATATTAATATTGCTTAAAGCATAAAGTAAGGATATATTATTTTATCCTAAGTTCTAAGGAGGGGACAAGTGGTTGAAGGTAGTTTTCAATGTGACAAGTGTCAAGTTGGGAACATGCATCCAGAGAGTTTGGACTTAGTACACTTTTCTGATCATTCAATCATTTAGACGAAGGGAGAGCGGTGATCGGTAGTCGACTGTTCTGAGATTGAACTCGACTGTTACTCTGACCAATATTCTACTGTTACTGTTGCAGATACCTGTGCATTGCTTAGCTTAGAGAGTTGGATTGAAGAGGTGGGTTGTCAGGCTCGTGGGACATTGCATTCTCTCTAGGTGAGATGATCGTTGCAATTATTTCTTGAGGTGCCAAACTACAGTGACAGGGCTCTCAAACTTCCTATCCATCCTGTTGCTGAAGCCCTGGAAGGGAAGTGGGGCAGTCAAAGGACTATTGAGCAGAGAAGGGGAAAACTTCATGGGGGTGGGACATGCATGTGGGCAATGAGAGACTATAGGTTGTCAGTGTGGATTGGCATCTGTGACAGACTTTCTTGTAATTGAGTCATTTGTAACTGAGTTCTTGTTGAGTGAGATACTTTAGCCTGGTTGGTGATCCAAATGGATCCAAAAAGGACCAAAATTCAAAGTTCTTGTATTAGAGCGAGACCAACTCCATTGCAAATATATTATTGCAATCTTTCTGGTGGCGCAAACGAATTGTAAATCCAACATCACATGTGAAAGTTGTTGCAGTTTGAAGTTTTAGTCATGGTAGGTTCAGTTGCTAACATGGCAACATGACATGTGGCAGGTGATGTGGTTGTGACATGGTTGGATGTTATTATATTCACCAAAACATAACTTAATCCTTTTTTTTAAATATTCAAATGTAATTGTTGGCATAGGGGCAGACCCAGGGTTCAACGCTTCAACAACACACCAACAAAACCCTAACTACCGACCCTTTCAAAACACCTGCGAAGCAGATGGAGTCTCACCTAAGGTAGAGGCAGGGGGGTTGTAGGACTCAAGTGTCTACAACCTAGCTGGGGCATAGATCTGTGATCAAAAAAATTAATAGAGCACTTAGAAATTAACATCCATTAGTATTTAACCTCTATTCACATCGCAGGTTAAAACCCTAATTACATAACAACGCAGTATTACTCAAGATCTAAGCACATCTAACTATTCAACACATAGCATCAAAGCAAATCTAGCATTCATTCACATAATAAAGCACTTAAGCATTCATAGATCTATCTATCATAACAATACACTAAGCAAATATAAGCATAATATAGCACAAAGCACAATAACACAGGATATACGTGGTTCACCCCAGTGTGGGGCTACATCCACCAACTCTTCTTCTTCTTTATTAAATTCTTCCAATCTCCTTACATGCACAAAGCCACAAGCCAACTCCGCATAGGACAGGAGATCTGCGCGCACCTCGCAAGACCCTCCTTCCCCAAGCTTGGCATAGCACAGATCCTTCTTACAATAACTTGCACTTAGATCTGCAAGTTCTCAACACACAATATGCACAGAGCCTTCTTACAATTCGTCTTCGCATTAAACCAATGGCTCTTAACAATCACACAGAACTTGCACTTAGCAAAATCTCCCTTCTTACATCACTCAACCACTTATTTATAATTACAAAAGGGGCCTAAACATGGGTAAAACCCATGGGTCGACATCCCATACCCGTTACATAAACCCTAAAACCCAAAAAGCCCACAAAAGCGGGCGAGATCTCGCGATCTCCGCTTCGCCTGGGTGCTCCGTCTTTGACCAGTCTGTCGAAGTCCCCAAAATGGTCAAACACGACCAAGGTTCTCCCAAAACTTGGTCAAGGGCCAACAAGCCCCGAACACTCACGTGTGACTCGTCCTGAGTCACTATGATCTGGGCAACTCTGCTTCAAAGGCCTCGAGCTGCCTCAACTTGCTACTTCGACAGAGCCTCCTGCTTGGTGAACTCCTAAATGACTTGCTTGGTGATAGGTCCTTCCAGGCGTTGTTCCACTCTGGTGACCACTTGTTCCAGATGTGCACCTTGTCCCTCAATCTCTTCAAAATGTGTGCATGCTTCGTCCTGCACCGGCTAGAGTCTCTGGGTCACTTCCATGACTCTACTCTGGATGGCATTGACCTGCTACTGAAGTGTGCGCTGCTCCTGTGACCTTTTCATCTTCTCAATAGTTGTTAGCTGCTTTAGTTGCGCTTGCACTGTCGATGCTTGTTGTTTCGCTTCCTGGAGTTGTGCTTCCAATGTTCTTAGTTCTGGGTCTTCTGCAAGGCGCTCATAGGTCTGCGCACTTCGATCACTGAGTTGTTTACATTCTGAGGCCAATGCCCTGATTCTTTCTGCTGCGCTCCTGGCAGTTTCTTCTCTTTGATCCCGCACTTCCTGTGGAGTGCTCGACATTGCTTGTAGTTCTAGCTCTACTACTCTTTCTTGAAGCCGTTGAATGGCTTCAGCGAGCTTCCCCACTTGGCTCTTAGTTGTCTCTTCTTCCATCTGGGTCAAGCCCAACATAGAGAGAAGTGCTCTAGCCACTGCCTCCTTGACCGCAGTCTGCTCCGTGAGCAGCTGGTCTTTTTCTCTTTGGGTTTGCTCTTTATCCTCCTCAAACTTCGCTCTCATGTCATCTTTTTCTTGTTGTGCAACTCGAAGTTGCTCTAGGACTTCCTCCTTTGCTTGCCTTAAGGCCTCTGTGGCCTGCTCCTTTTCTTCTTGTACTCATCAAAGGCAAACCTCTGTCACGTTTGCTAATCTGCGTAGTTGGGCAGGATCATCTCCCAGTTCTATACCTTATGATGACAACGACGCAGTAAACACTGTGCGGCTCGAATAGAGGGCTTGTTGTACCCCCTTCATCTCTACCTCGATCATATCATACATTGACTCCTGCTTTGCTTCATTTCACTGCAAAATATCCTCTAAAGTATCTTCTATAACTGCGATGATGAGGTCATTGTCATCCACTGTAGGCATAGTCTGTGACTGGGGCTTATGGGCTTGTGACTTCTTCCGCGTTGAGGGTTTCTTTGGATAAACCTTCCTTTTCTTTGACGTCTCATCTTTTGTAAGGGGATCCTTAGGCGGTGTCACTTCGCCCTTTTCCTTCTTGTCTTCTTCCCCTTCCTCCTCTTGGTTTACTTCGTCGCCTCCTCCTCCAAGTGAATCATATGCAGTTTCCTCCGATGCACTGTTTATTTTCTCACTGTCTATGTCCTGCACTTCCTCCTTTTTCTTCTTCTTCTTATCACTGCCCTGTCCATCATACTCTTCTCGGGTGACCATGGGACTTCCAATGATATCTGGGTTGGAGAGCTTTTCTTGTTCGACTGGTACAAGGAATTCATCCAGTCATTCCTTGGTTATATCCTCCATGTCTTCATTGGTTAATTTGTAATATGACTGCAGTTCCTCCTTACTTTCATATCCGCATGCAATGATGTAAATGAAGTGTCTGTCTGCGCGGAACTTAGCTATTGGAATGTAAGTATGCAAGGTGTTCGGAGTCATTCGGGGGAATGACTCAATGGCTCGCGTGAGTTGTAGGTAGTAGGTGTGAAAGACAACGTTCGATTGCCACTGCTTCGCCATGTTACTCATATACCACAAGGTGGTGAACCTCGCGACCAATGATTCAGATGGCTCGACTTCAGGGAATGTCGCTCCCTCTAGCATCTCCCAAGTGACGAACGCTATGAGGATCAACAACCAGCTGAAGTGGAACTCATAGTCTTGGTCCTGCGCTTCGTGATAGTCCTTCTATAACTCATTGACGAGGTAGCTCACCCAGTTCATCTGCATCGCTTCAACGCACTTCCCTGCGAGGTCGAAGACAAACCCCGTGACTTGCGTTGGTATGTTCTTCCTGACGAGCTTATTAGCGATCAACTGGCAAGCTAGGCGCACTGTGCCATATTGGATGGAGGCTACCTTGTAGCCTCGCTTCCCCTTCTCCACATCGTCGTAGGTTTCCTTTATTTGTTGTGCCAGGGTGCGATCTGTAACCTTCCTTGGGTAGAGTTTTCGAGGGTCTGGTCCCTGCATGCTTAATCTAGTGATCATGTGGATTAGCGCTGGATCCACAGTCACGGGTCTATCTAACCAGAGGTAACCTCCATGGTAGCACGACAAGAGGAGTTTAACGCATGCATTAACCTTCTGATGTCTACCGAAGTGGGGTATCTTCATGATGTTGAGGATGGTGGACCTCGCGATCTCCTTAATCCATGGTTGGGGGACTATCTTCGACTTCTTCCCAGTCGTCTTTGTCAAGTACCTATGCGGTGCGAGCATTGCATAATTCTTCTTGTCTCCCAGGTTAAAGTCGTTGATCTTAAGATCGGGGATCAGTCCTAGCTGCGATCCAACTGTGTGTATCCCCTTCAAGAGGTATGCAATGATGAGTGTGTATTCGAAATATCTTGGGATAATGTCATGACTAACCACGCCAGCGATAGGCGAGATGTAGTCGGGTAAGACTGATGGGATGAGCTTCACATTCTCCAGGTCATCACGGTGCTTGCTTCTTTTCTCTGTCGCGGTTTGGGATGGCCCGGATCGACATGCAGTTGATGGGGATGCTTGCAATCCTATCGTCGACGAGGCCTGTACTCCTGCAGACATGACCTTCTCAGCCATAAGGTCTATTAATATCTCCTCCACTGACTTTTCTACTACGCTAAGGTCGCTCGACATGCACGCTCGTAATCAAATTTCTCAGGTAGGCGAACAAACACTCAAGGTAAGGAAAAAGGGTGGCGAGGTCTCAATAAGCACAACGCGATAACAATCAATTCTTTGTGGGCTTGGATAATCACAATTTGCAAAAGTGTTCCTAGTGAGGCATTCGACGGATTAAATAGACAATGTCGTAACAGACTCCTCGAACGGGTAGGAATGCCTCAATCCATCCGTTATGGCGCGGTCTCAACGGTCCAATGGCGATCTTTCCGGCAATAACTGCGTTTCTAGCCGTTCTGGAGCATTGTTCTAATGGTTGGGATGCCTCCAATGGTCATATTGCTTCGTCGTGGCGAAGTTCTTTTCTGCATTGTTCTGCTATTCCGGTGAGGTTCAAGTTCTGCAAGCTTGCTTTCTCCGGAACCTCCTGCAGTCTTTCTAACCTTGCTTTCTTCTTACTGATCTTTCCGTCCTTCTTTCCTATGATCTGAGTCACTGGGTTCCTCTTTCCATTCTTGTTCTTATCTTCTCCCAGTAAAGGGACTTCGCACTGTTGAGGGTCTTTCAAAGGGCTCGAGTGTAATACCTCTTCTCTTATTACTTCCGGGGTAGGTGCACTTTTCTCCTACATGGATAGGTTCCTCAAGCCTTCTTGTGTTCTTTCAACTTCGACAGCTGGGTCTCTGGCCCTTAATTGCTTCGACTTGTCCTCTCGTTCTTCTATTAGTCGCTCTATTTTCTTGGCTATGAAGTCCCTTAATTCTTGTTTTTTCTGTTCTATGGCTTCCTCTTCTTCTTTCCTTCGGATCTGATCTTTCTCAATCCAAGTCTTTCCTAACATAAGTGCAAAAGGGTCGTTGTTCTTAACAAACTTAATGACTTTGAATTCTTCTTCGATCAATGTCCCATGAGCAATCGTAGGTATATGAGTAAGTCTTTCACATATGGTTATCATCTATCCTTTAAACAATCCTATCTTTCCTAATGAGGGAATCATAGCAGGTTTTCCCAAAATTTCCCAAGTGCTTTCTAGCATAAGATTCACATGTGTTTCCTCATCCAAAACACAGTCTATGTCGAAGT
The DNA here is from genome assembly GCA_009831015.1 of Picea engelmannii. Classification (NCBI taxonomy): domain Eukaryota; kingdom Viridiplantae; phylum Streptophyta; class Pinopsida; order Pinales; family Pinaceae; genus Picea; species Picea engelmannii. The sequence goes on from ML802468.1 coordinate 20,011, forward strand.
CTCCTATTCTTGTTTCTATGCACTCCTTCTCTTGTAAGATCTCTGGTAAATTGATGTCTCTGTGATCATTCAATATTTCTTTCATCTGCAATAATTTAGCCTCCGATTCTTTCTGGTGTTCTAGCATATTCTTAGTCTCTTGACCTTCTTCATGGTTTTCTTGTCTCATGTTCATATTTTCAACTTTAGCAATCATTCTAGGGAAATCCAAAACTTCATGACCAACGAATTTACAACAAACACAAATAGGACCTACACCAGGACATTCCTTAGCAAAATGTCCTGATCTTCTACAATTATAACATAATGTCAATCCTCTCTTTCTCTTAAGCGATCCCCAACCTTTTCTGTACTGCGCACTGGGATCACAGTGATGGACCTGCAAAAAATTCTTTCTAGGATGCTACATCCACTTGTTAGTCCAAAAATTCTTTCTATGCATATGAATAACATATCTTTCATTATTTTTATCAGATCTATTCATATCAAATCTTCTCTCTTCTAGTCGTGCCCTAGTTTTCAGACTAGGACAAAATCTATCAAACATACCTAGATTCATACTTTTGAAGCAAAAATTTCCACTTATCTTACCTTTACCAGAGCACAAAGCTTTAAGATCTTACCTCTTTTCTTCAGATTGAACTTCTCTTCTTAGCATAGAGCTTCACGAATCGAGTAGAGTATTGCGCACTATAGCAACAGATCTACACACAGAGCTTTCTCTTTTCTTCAGTTCCCAACAATCACAGTTTCAGGTCCCAACAACAAAACCATTTGTTGGCACAAGGGCAGACCCAAGGTTCAACACTTCAACAACGCACCAACAAAACCCTAACTACCGGCCCATTCGACAACACCTGCGAAGCAGATGAAGTCTCACCTGAGGTAGAGGCAGGGGGGTTGCAGGACTCAAGTGTCTACAACCTAGCTGGGACACATATCTATGATCACAATACTTAACAGAGCACTTAGAAATTAACATCCATTAGTATTTAACCTCTATTCACATCGCAGGTTAAAACCCTAATTACAGAACAATGCAGTATTACTCAAGATCTAAGCACATCTAACTATTCAACACATAGCATCAAAGCAGATCTAGCATTCATTCACATCATAAAGCACTTAAGCATTCATAGATCTATCTATCATAACAATACACTAAGCAAATATAAGCACAATATAGCACAAAGCACAATAACACAGGATATACGTGGTTCACCCCAATGTGGGGCTATGTCCACCAACTCTTCTTCTCCTTCTTTATTAACTTCTTCCAATCTCCTTACATGCATAGAGCCACAAGCCAACTCCGCATAGGACAGGAGATCTGTGCACACCTCGCCAGACCCTTCTTCCCCGAGCTTGGCATAGCACAGAGCCTTCTTACAATCACTTGCACTTAGCTCTGCAAGTTCTCAACACACAGTATGCACAAAGCCTTCTTACAATTCGTCTTCGCACTAAGCCAATGGCACTTAACAATCACACATAACTTGCACTTAGCAAAATCTCCCTTCTTACATCGCTCATCCACTTATTTATACATTACAAAAGGGGCCTAAACATGGGTAAAACCCATGGGCCAACATCCCATACCCGTTACATAAACCCAAAAAGCCCGCAAAAGGGGGCAAGATCCCTCGATCTCCGCTTCACCTGGGCGCTCCGTCTTCGACCAGCCTGTCGAAGTCCCAAAAATGGTCAAACACGACCAAGATTCTCCCAAAACTTGGTCAAGGGCCAACAGTAATTTAAAGCATTAAAGAAAATTGGTTTAAAATATTATATATCACCATAAAAGGGGGAAAATCCCATTTTAAAAGGGAAACGAATATTACAAAGGTCATGAACCATATCTTTGGCCTATTTTATATTATATGGTGTTGACCATGTATTTCAAAAGGAAAACAAAAAAAATGGGTTCGAAAACTTAGGTTAGGGTTGATTCCACCATAAAATGCCATGATGCGTGCACCATATAATTGTTCAATACTTGGTAATATGGTTATATAAACTATATTTATGTGGTTTATTAAATGTGCGCACATATGGTGTGTCGAGAACCTTGTAATATGGTTTTATTTAAAACCATTGCATATTTTATGGAATTTCAAGGAGATTTCCACCCAGATTCGATGCATGTTTCATGCCACGAGTTGGGTCTTGTTGGGATTTCATCCCATGACCTGTACTTTTTAAAGCAAAAGCTTTACCACTGCAGAGGGGGGTCGAATTATGCTAGATTATGCAGAAAAGTGAGTTTTATGCAGAGAAGCCAACAAACTAGTCAAGCATTGGAGGCCATTTCGAGAGCTACACTCAGTATTTTTCAGTGTCGTCAGTTGCATTGGATTTCTGAGGTCGAGCAGAACAAAATGAGACCAGTCTGAAATCCATTTGATGCAATTTTTATGTACATTTTGAGCATTTGAAGAAATTAATAAGAAAGCTTGGTGTTCTGGTTTGTTGTTGTTTATTGCTTCATTTTAGTTCTGTACACGATTATGTGGCTCTGATACCACTTGATCCAAAAAGATCTTTTAATGACTATGGTTGTGTTTTTATGCATGTATTGATTAACCAATTAGGAAGCTCAATGAAAGAGGAAGAAGATATGATAATAACTTGAAGAAGAAGGTATCAGAGATAGTTGACATTTGGATTGGAGTTTTGCATGTTAACCAGGGAAAAGCTACAATGTGGTGAAGGCGAGCTTGTTGCAAAGAATCCATTGATTGGATTGAGAAAGAGAGCTTTTCACACCAAGAAGATGGCATCGAAAGAGGGACTTTCTCAGGATGAGAAAGAGTTTTGGAAAACTTTCTTTGCTATGTCGAAGATGATGAAAGTTTTGTACGAGGATTACTTGGAACAAAAGAAACCAATTTTGGGTGAATCTTCAAAGGGAAAAAGTGAAGAAGGAGAAGATCCTCCTCAGATTCCTCCTTCACCTCCATCATCACCTCCTTCTTCTCCTTCTTCTTCAACTTCAAGTTCTAAATCCAATGCAAAGAAACATGTTCATAAGCATAAGAATGAAATGCCATTATTAAAACTTAAGGTTAAATTTGAGTTACCCATGATGGTGAAGTTAATGCAGAGAGACTTGATAATTGGGTTAGGCAGATGGAGGTTTACTGCAGTGTGCAATAGATCAAGGATGAGGCCACACAAATCAAGTTGGCATCTTTGAGACTTGCAGGTACAACTCTCATCTGGTGGCAAAGTAAGTTGCAAGACGGAACACAACAAGTGGGTAATGTAATTCCATCATGGCAAAGTTTTATTTATGCACTTAGAAAACAATTCTATCCTTTGGGTTATAAAGAAAAAACATTAATTGAATGGCAATCTTTAAAACCAAGAAAAGGACAAACAATGCAAGAGTATATAGATTGCTTTTGAAAAATGGCATTGATGTTAGATATCCCTTTACATACACAGGAAACCCTTATGAAGTATACAGGAGGTTTACCTGCACATATTAGAAACATTGTATTCATGTTTGGACCCACTAACCTTGATGAGGTTTCTGTTCAAGTGACATACATTGAAGTAGGGAAAGCAGGTGTATCAAGGGAATCGTCTTCAAGGAAAGAGGACAAGAAAAAAGGAAAATGCAGTGATGAGAAAGGAAGAGAAGACCTCTTGCAAGCATTACAAGAAAGAGGGACATGATGAGGACCGTTGTTGGCAGTTGCATTCGGAGAAGAGGCCAAAGTGGTTCAAGGAAAGGAAAGGGAAGCAAACAGTTGCAGCGATAACCAGACACACAAACTTGGGATCGGATTTAGGTGACAAATCTAAGGTCTCATTGGTTGGTATGACAGGTAAAATTGGTGAAGGCATTGATTGTAGAAGTAACTTGTTTCATATAAGGGTAATCATGCGACACAGTAAGATAGACACATTAATCGACAATGGATCTCAATCTAATCTAATATCAGAAGAATTGGTTAAGCAATTGGGGTTAAAAACACAAGTACATCATAAGCCTTACACACTTAATGTAAGTTTTAAACCTGCGAAGTAAAGTAATGCATATAGATTCTTAAGCAATACATAAATTAATCAATGGCTCATACATAGAGTACACAGAGATTTTTTTACCGGAAACCCTCAACTGGGAAAACCTTTCTTATTTTCATTATATCAAATTTCACCATTCGCCATACAATATATACAATGTTTTTAGGTATTCCATAGATACCAAAACCCTAATCCCTTAATCCGGGATTAATTTACAAATCCGCTAAAAATAGCAAAAACCGCCCCAAAAAAAAATTTCGGGGTGCTGCCCCGAACGCTACGCGTAACCAGGGGGGGCATACCTGCCCCCCCCTGGGACCCCCCTAGGAAAGCCCCCGGCGCACACGACAAAGCTCTAGGTGAAGGAATCGTCAGACGCAGTTGTCGTATCTGACGCACCCACACACACACACACATGCAAAGAATATAACACATACCCAACACTTAAATGGATAACCAATCATCATCAAATGCACATAACAAAGCATTGCGCAATCAAATTTGCAATTTCATCTAAGTATGTGGACGAGGTAACATGTGATGTAGTGCCATTAAGTGAATGTGGAATGGTCTTAGGTAGTCCATACTTATATGATTGCAAGGCAGTCTTCTACAGGACAAAGAATCAATATCAATTAAACAAAGCAGGTCAAGATTATGTGCTTCATGCTCATCATATTAAGGCAAATAAAACACTTCAAACTATGAAACAATTAAAGAAGGCAGTGCAAGCAAGCAACAAACCAATAATTGTTTCAAATGAAGTAATCAAGTAATCGATCTTAAGCAAGAACAAGAAATGATTGTTGAATGGAAAATCAATCACGGTTTGCTTCAAGATAAGCTCATGTCGTGCAAATATTACAAGTATATCAGCTCATTTGCAGTTGTATTTTTTATGCTATCATTAGTAATGTTGTCTACATGGATGATAGTGGCTTCATTAAAATGTGACAGGGTTCAAATGACTAACAATATGATGTTAGTTGTCATGATTGTGTTACAGTTGATCTTGATGAGACAGGTGCACAGGACAGAGTTCTAAGACAGAGGACAAGTCGGGTGGCCTATTCCGAGCTTGTTGACTGGTTAGTAACTTTTTGGGGACCAAAAGGTCCTTAGTGGGGAGGTGTGACCTAAATGGATCCAAAAAGGCCCAAAATTCGAAGTTCTTGGATTAGAGCGAGACCAACCCCATTGCAAAGATCTCATTGCTATCTTTCTAGTAGCGCAAACAAATTGTAAATCCGACATCACATATGAAAGTTGTTGGAGTTTAAAGTTTTAGTCATGGCAGTTTCAGTGGCTAACATGGCAACATGACATATAGACATATAGCATGTGATGTGATTGATTTTGACTAGAAATGACATGACATGACATGGTTGGATGTTATTATATTCACCAAAACATAACTTAAGCCTTTTTTTTAATATTCAAATGTAATTTAAAGCATTAAAGAGAATTGGTTTAAAATATTATATATCACCACAAAGGGAAAAATCCCATTTTAAAAGGGAAACGAATGCTACAAATGTCACAAACCATATCTTTGGCCTATTTTATATTTATATGGTGTTGACCATGTATTTCAAAAGTAAAACAAAAAAAATGGGTTCGAAAACTTAAGTTAGGGTTTATTCTATCATAAAATGCCATGATGCGCGCACCATATAGTTGTTCAATGCTTGGGAATATGGTTATACAAATTATATTTATGTATGCCTGAGTGGGCCTAATGGTTAAGAACATGTGTTTCCTCCTAAGAGGTCACAGGTTCAAATCCAGAGGGGGGTAGGGTATTTATACCTTCGTAGACTTTACTAGTCAAATCGCTGGGCGGAGGGGGGTCCCTTGTCCCACAAACAAGGGGGTCTCATACACCAATTTGGTGTGCTGGCTTGGCCATGACCTTAAAAATAGATTATTATTATTATTATGCAGATTTCATGCCACAAGTTGGGTCTTGTTGGGATTTGAACCCACAACCTGTACTTTTTAAACCAAAGGGTTTACCAATGCAAAGGGGAGGTGTGATCTAAATGGATCTAAAAAGGCCCAAAATTCGAAGTTCTTGGATTAGAGCAAGACCAACCCCATTGCAAAGATCTCATTGCTATCTTTCTAGCAGCGCAAACAAATTGTAAATCCGACATCACATATAAAAGTTGTTGGAGTTTAAAGTTTTAGTCATGGCTAACATGGCAACATGACATATAGCATATGATGTGATTGATTTTGACTAGAAATGACATGACATGGTTGGATGTTATTATATTCACCAAAACATAACTTAAGCCTTTTTTTTAATATTCAAATGCAATTTAAAGCATTAAAGAGAATTGGTTTAAAATATTATATATCACCATAAAGGGAAAAATCCCATTTTAAAAGGGAAACGAATACTACAAATGTCATGAACCATATCTTTGGCCTATTTTATATTTATATGGTGTTGACCATGTATTTCAAAAGTAAAACAAAAAAAAATGGGTTCGAAAACTTAGGTTAGGGTTTATTCTACCATAAAATGCCATGATGCGCGGACCATATAGTTGTTCAATGCTTGGGAATATGGTTATATAAATTATATTTATGTATGCCTGAGTGGGCCTAATGGTTAAGAACATGTGTTTCCTCCTAAGAGATCACAGGTTCAAATCCAGAGGGGGGTAGGGTATGTATACCTTCGTAGACTTTACCAGTCAAATCGCTGGGAGGAGGGGGGTCCCTTGTCCCACAAACAAGGGGGTCTCATACACCAATTTGGTGTGCTGGCTTGGCCGTGACCTTAAAAATAGATTATTATTATTATTATTATGCAGATTTCATGCCACAAGTTGGGTCTTGTTGGGATTTGAACCCACAACCTGTACTTTTTAAACCAAAGGGTTTACCAATGCAAAGGGGGGTCAAATTATGTTAAAATGTGCAGAAAAGTGATTTTTATGCAAAGAAGCCAGCGAACTAGTCAAGCATTGGAGGCCATTTTCGAGAGCTACACTCAGTGTTTTTCAATGCCATCAATTGTATTGGATTTTTGAGGTCGAGCAGAAGACAGTGAGACCAGTATGAAATTCACTTGATGCAATTTTTATGTACATTTTGAGCATTAGAAGAAATTAATAAGAAAATCTCCTCCACTGAGACAAAGGCTTGGAGACGTAGGCAACCTTGCGGAACTCTATTATGAAGTTTGGTGTTATGGTTTGCTATTATTTATTGTTTCATTTCAGTTTTGTACATGATTATGTGGCTGCGATATATTATCATATCTTCTTCCTCTTTAATTAAGCTTCCTAATTGGTTAATCAATGCATGCATAAAAACTCAACCATAGTCATTAAAAGATCTTTTCGGATCAACTGGGAACCCTTACCTAAGTGGAGTTTAGTCCCATCTCGGGGGTGACCCACTACTGAGAGTGATGAGCAGTGTGGTCTAAGGATGGGAGGAACGTGGAAGGTCTACACATAGTCGGTGTCATTTATTCAAAGATAAGTGCCAATTTGTGTGTTTAATCATGTTTTGCAGTAATTATTATACATTGGCTTTCATGGGTTTATGTTGTTTATGTTGCATGTATATTTATGTTATGAATATGTATGTAACTGTGTATTGCAGAGTGTAGTTTTATGTTTTAATTGTATCAGAGTTAGTTTTAGAGCAATTTTGGTTGAATTGTTGGTAATATGGTATCATAGCTGATGATAAGAGAAGTTTTGATGGAATGTGCCCGGCCTGGGTGGTTGGGTATGTAACAAAATGGTATCTGAGCACGAAAGTTTTTAAGTAGCATAGCCCAGTAGGTGGTTGGGGATGTTACATCCGTCTGGATCACTAGTAATCCAAGAACCTTTGTTCAAGGTTAAGAGAAAATTAATGAAAAACCCTTGATGATGTAATGGTTAAAGGTAAGCCAAGGAAAATCCTAGATGTGATGAATTGGTTGAGGGTAACCCATAGAAAACCCATGAGATGGTTAAGAGCAAGATAAAGAAACCCTTGATATGAAGATGATGCAGTCCATATCTAAACTTATAAAATGATGGTGCAACTCATGAACATTACAAGAAGCCGACAACAAAGGCTGGAGATGATGTAGAGCACAGAAGACTAAAGATGAAGACAACTTAGAAATCTAGATTGAATCACAAGTATTTGTCAAGGGGAAGCATGAAGGATTAACTCCTACTTGTGACATTTGATAAATACATTATAATATGTGAATCAAGCAGACAATGCATTAAAGTCTACGTATGAAGCAAAGACGAGGATAAAGAGAGAAGTTAGAGATATAATATCAATTGCGAGGTTTAGGGAGAGATATTGTGGGAGACAATTATGCATATGGTTGAATAGAAATCTATTATGGCATGTTTGTTATGTTCACCTCATGCTATTTAAGGGATCCCATGTACTATATTGAATGATAGAAATGCATGATATAAATGATAGATCAATACAATGTGGTCTAAGGATGGGAGGAAC